>CAUYRH010039803.1:0-16368 GCA_963574655.1 Perodicticus potto | reverse complement strand
AGGGAGAGGGTGTGATTCCAAATATTGATCCATTTCCTTCACATTGTCAAATTTCTGGGCATAGAGTTTCTGGTAGTATTCAGAGATGATCTCTTGTATCTCTGTGGCATCAGTTGTAATTTCCCCTTTATCATTTCTAATTGAGCCTACTGGAGATTTTACTTATCTATTTCTAGTTAGTCTGGCCAAAGGTTTATCTATTTTGTTTTTAAAAAAAAACAACTCCTTGTTTTATTAATTTTCTGAATGATTCTTTTGTTTTCAATTTCATTGATCTCTGATTTAATTTTGGATATTTCTTTTCTCCTGCTGAGTTTAGGCTTAGATTGTTCTTCTTTTTCCAATTGCATAAGATGGCTTGTGAGTTTGTTGATGCGCTCTCTGTTTTTCGAATGTAAGCATCTAAAGCGATAAATTTTCTTCTCAGAACTGCTTTTGCAGTTTCCCACATGTTTTGGTAGCTTGTTCTTCATTGTTGTTATGCTCAAGGAAGTTAATGATTTCCTATTTTATTTCTTACTGCACCCAACTGTCATTCAACAGAAGATTGTTTAATTTCCAGGCCTTTGTGTGGGGCTGAACGTTTTTGTTGGGGTTGAGCTCCACCTTTAGTGCCTTATGGTCTGAGAAAATACAAGGTAAAATTTCAATTCTTTTGATTCTGCTGAGGTTTGTTTTATGTCCTAGAATATGATCAATTTTGAAGAATGTTCCATGGGCTGATGAGAAGAATGTATATTCTTTATCTTTGGGATGGCGCGTTCTATAAGCGTCTATCAAGCACAGTTGTTCTAGGGTCCCATTTAAGTCCCTTATATCCTCGTTTAATTTCTGCTTAGAGGATCTGTCCAGCTCTGTAAGAGGAGTGTTAAAGTCCCCTGTTATTATGGTGTTATAGGATATCATATTGCTCAAACTGAGTAAAGTCTGTTTCAAGAATCGAGGAGCATTTAAATTGGGTACATAAATATTTAGATTGAAATGTCTTCTTGTTGTATTTTTCCCTTGACCAATATAAAGTGACCATCTTTGTCTTTTTTGACTTTAGTTGCTTCAAATTCACATATATCTGAAAATAAGATTGCAACCCCTCTTTTCTTCTGAATTCCATTTGCCTGAAAAATTGTCTTCCAACCCTTAACTTGGAGTTTTAATTTGTCTTTTGAGACTAGGTGTGTTTCCTACAGACAGAAAATGGATGGCTAGTGTTTTTTAATCCAATCAGCCAATCTATGCCTCTTCAGTGGGGAATTCAAGCTATTAATATTTATTGAGATAATTGGTAAGTGTGGTAATGTTGTATTCATCTTATTTTGTTAAAGTCTATTGCTTAGTTTTATCTTTTGCATCAGTGTGGAAGTTAGGTTCTGTCCTTTAAGTTCTGAGTTCTTTCTTTGCTGTTGATCCATTGTGAGGGTCAGTGTGTGGAACAGGTTGAAGTATTTCCTGTAGAGCAGGTCTTGTCGTGGCAAATTTCCTGAATGTTTGCTTATCAGGAAATGATCTGATTTCTCCTTCAATTTGAAAGCTTAGCTTAGCAGGAAATAGAATTCTGGGCTGAGATTGTTCTGTTTAAGTAGATTAAAGGTAGATAACTATTGTCTTCTGGCTTGAAAAGTTTCATTACAGAAGTCTGCAGTCACTGCTTACTCCTAGCAGCTTGAAGAATCTTTTCTTTTGTCTTGACTTTAGACAGTTTCATCACAGTGTGTCTTGGAGAAGTTCTATTAGAGTTGAAGCTACCTCGGGTCCAATATCCCTCTGAAAGGAATGTGTCAGAATCTTTGGTGATATTTGGGAAATTTTCATTTATAATATTCTCTACTACGGCTTCCATTCTCTAGGGCATTCTTTCTTCCCCTTCTGGGATACCTATAACTCGTATGTTTGAACACTTCATAAAGTCCCATAATTCTGTCAGTGAACATTCTGCTTTCTCTTTTTTTCTGCCTCTAACTATCTGAGTTATCACAAGAGCTTTGTCCTCTACCTCTGAGATTCTTTCTTCTGCATGGTCTAACCTGTTGTTTATACTTTCTATTGCATCTTTAAGTTCCTTAATTGACTGCTTCAGTTCCTTCAGCTCTGCTATATCCTTTCTATATTCTATATAGTTCATCTCTTATTTGATTCTGTTTTTGGATTTCCCTTTGGTGATTTTCCACTTTATCAGCAATTTCCTTCATTGTTTCCATCATTTCCTTCATTGTTTTCATCATCTGTATTCTAAATTCTCTTTCTGTCATTTCTAACATTTCTTTATAGGTGAAATAAAATGGCAACAATGTCCTGGTTTTTCTAAAAGAAAGAAAAAAGAGAAAGAAGAAAAGAAGAAAGAAAAGAAAAGAGAGGAGAAGAGGGGAGGGGAGGGGAGGGGAGGGGAGGGGAGAGGAGAGGAGAGGAGAGGAGAGGAGAGGAGAGGAGAGGAGAGGAGAGGAGAGGAGAGGAGAGGAGAGGAGAGGAGAAGAGAAAAAGCAGGTCTGAGTCACAGGAAGAAAGGTAAGCAAATAAACTGGGAAGACGGTAGCCAATCCAGACAAGGAATAAAATGGAAACAATGTCCTGGTTTTCCTACAGGGCAGCATGTGAAGAGGGAGAGCAGCAACTGGAGCTGTGGTCTGAGATCCTCACGAGATCCTCACGCCACCTGGAAGGGGCTTTACAATCAGGTTTGACTTTAGACTCTATGAGGCATATACAATCTCAAGGGCACTGTAAAAAGACTAAAAATAGTGTATAACTACTGCATTATCTAGGACAACATTAGAGGCTGTAACAAACGCCAGATTTCAGGGATTTGGCACATTGTTCTCACAGCTCTAGTGTCTGGCTGGCAGAGGGTTTTCCCTGATGATGAGAATTCATCATCATCTGCATCCAGAAAACAGAAAGTGAGAAGGGGCAAAAATAAGGTTAAAGAGCTCCTTAAAAGTATATGCCCGGAATGGCAAACCACTTCAGCTCACACCCCCTGGCCAGACCTCAACCCCATAGTAACACACAGCAGCCAGTGAGTCTGGAATATGCAGGTGAGCGTGTGCTCAAGGTGCTGAGGTGAAAGGGCAGCAGTAAGGGAACAAGGGCCCCAGCTTTGGAGCCACATCAGTTAAAAAATTCCAAAAGGAGGCTCCCCAGTGGCTCACTCCAGTGATCCCAGCACTCTGGGAGGCGAAGGCAGATAGATTGCTTGAGCTCAAGAGTTCAAGACCAGCGTGAGCAACAGCAACACAGTGTCTCTACTAAAAATAGAATGGCCAGGTATTTTGGTGGGGGCCTGAAGTCCCAGCCACTCAGGAGACTGAGGCAGGAGGATCTCTTGAGTCCAGGAGTTTGACGTTCCCATCAGCTATGATGCCACAGCATCCAGTGTGGCAGAACGAGGCTTTGTCTCAAAAAAATGTAAAAAAGAAAGAAAAAGAATTAAAAACATTAAAGGATCCAAAATATGAAGAAATTAAGGTAGCAAACAATAATATAGCATTGTCAACACATCTGATCACTGGTGATCAGAAAAACCTTTTCTCTGACAAATTTTAAATTTAGCGAAAAGCAATAGGAACAATGAAATTTGGGATTACAATTTCTATCGGAAAAATTACATTTTGATTTTACCAAACCCTGGCCATCCAACTCCTAGAATCAGCTTTAACAATTAACAAATACCAGAGCGAACTTATTTTGCAGGGAATTTGTTGATGGAAAAACCAGGGAACAATACATCTCCACTGGGAATATTTTGAAGGGAACAGAGAGGGCTGGGGCAGAGAGGATCTATAAAAAACAATATTTGGTAAACTAAAAACACATAGGCACACATGGGAATTATTTTACTTTCAACAAGTTCTAAAAGTAGCAATGAAACCAGGGAGAGTTAAAAGAATAATTTAACACTGATGTTTCAGGAATGCTGAAAGAGAACAGGCATTCAGACCTCATGCTGCTGAACTTGTTCATCTCAAATCGAGAAGGCATTTTTATGACAAGGACTTCCCTATTCCTCAGCATTTCAGCTCCTCAGGCAGCTCATTTCCCAAAACTGTAATTCTATATTCATAACACCATAATTATTTCCCTGGTAACTTCCTATGATGTCACAGACAAAACACCACTGGCACAGTGCTCTAATTTCCCAGCTGAAATTATATCTTGATTGTATTCTTTCCAAAGTAAAGCAAAAGTTTTTTTTTTAAAAGTCCTGGGGGGCGGTGCCTGGGGCTCATCAAGTAGGGCACTGGCCCCATATACCGAAGGTGGTGGGTTCAAACCCGGCCTCAGCTGAACTGCAAAACACAGAAAAATAGCCGGGTGTTGTGGCGGGCGCCTGTAGTCTCAGCTATTCGGGAGGCTGAGGCAAGAGAATTGCCTAAGCCCAGGAGCTGGAGGTTGATGTGAGCTGTGTGACGCCACGGCACTCTACCAAGGGGAATAAAGTGAGACTCTCTCTACAAAAAAAAAAAAAAGTCCTGGGCATGACATCTTAACACCAAAAACCCATCTGTCATCAGCAAAGAGCACAGAAACCTGTAGCCAGGGGACTGGTTAAAGCTGTGTGTCCAGACATGGCACAGGCAGCTCGGGTAGGAGCATCTAACATTTACCTTTCTGTAAAATGAAAAAGTGCTTCCTAAGGCGGCTGTCAGGAGTAAATGGGACAATGTACATGAAATGCTTAGCACAGCTCAAAAGAGAAACAGTGCAGGGCCCCCCAGAACTTCGCTATCCCTGATTGCAGTATATAGAGTTAAGGGGGAAGCTCTCTGCTGTATTCACCCAGCAAATATTTATCCAAGGCCTACTTGTTGCCAAAAAGATAAGGAGCCGTGTTCCTGTTCTGGGCCTAACAAAGGGCTTCTTTCTTTTTGAAAGACAGAGTTTCACTTTGTCACCCTCGCTAGAGGGCTGTGGCATCACAGCTCATAGCAACCTCCAGCTCTTGGGCTTAGGCAATTCTCTGGCCTCAGCCTCCCAACAAAGGGCTTCTTTGCCCCAGCTCAAGTTTACCTGCCTCTGTGGGAGGCTGGTTTTCATTGTGAGAACAGCCTGCATGCTCAGCCATCTGTTTTCCTCTGGACCCACAGATATGAACATAGCACACACAAAGAGAGCACACGCTCACAGCCTTGCACAAGTTCACAGTCTCACATGTATCCACAGCCGCACAAAGAAAGCCTCTATGAGGGTGAGAAGTGGGGCGGCCGGGCAGGACTCGCTCATTCACCTCCCCATCTGACCCAGAGGATGTGGTTCTTTTCAAAGGGTCATTTAAAATGAGTTAAGAGTCTTCAGTTTGCAGCCTGCCTATAATTATTTGGGTTTCCAGCATAGTGACAATTGTCTAAACTTCTTTCTGAAAACACAATAGCAGTAAATACTTACCTTCAAAAACCAAAGCATCTAATTCCAAGCCTGTGTAACTGCTTATTTCTATGGAAATAACATAATAATTTTGCCTAGCAACTTCATTACAAGTGGAGAATAGTTTACGACAAAATGAAAACCTAACCACATTGAATTTCTTAGATATATTTTCTGTCAATAGATGCTTAAACTTTTCACCTAAAGTAAAACCTAATTTATCATTAATGTTGCTAAGGTGGTCTTCAATAAAAGAAACCTTGAAAAACTGACAACGGAAAGCTTTCTAAGCAGGAAAACAATTTTTTTTTTTGGGTGGGGGACAGTGTGTCACTTAGTACCCTGGGTGGAGTGCTGTGGTGTCATAGCTCACAACAATCTCAAACTCCTGGGCTTAAGCAATCCTCTTGCCTCAGCCTCCTGAGTAGCTGGGACTATAGGCACTCGCCACCAAGCCCAGCTATTTTTTCTATTTTTAGAAGAGACACGGTGTCAGACTTCTGAGTTGAGGTGATCCTTCCACCTTGGCTTCCCAGACTGCTGGGATTACAGATGTGAGCCACCTCGCCTGGCCAGGAAAACAATTGTAAAAAACATATGAGGGCTGCCCAAGATGTACCCAGCCTCTATTTTTCATTGTACCTGGCCTGGACACTTTCTGGACAGCCCTCATATAGAGGAATATGAGGAAGACCCAGAATTTGTGCCCAGACACCCTTTCTCACTCTAACTTTCTCCTGAGCACTGCTTAAGATAGATGGCACTTGGGAAAAAAAAAAAAACTAGTCAAAATAAGCTTGGGAGGGCTCTGAGAAGCATTTCCCAAAATTCTTTGACCAAATGCCCCATAGAAAACATCTAAGGAAATACTGTTATTTATACACTCCAGTTATGCCACAATCCCAGAGATATCAGATAAAGTGCATTGCCAAGCATTAATTCACAACTCAAAGCACTTGCCACTTGTAGTTCCCTCAAACACATTCTGAAGTTGTTTTCTAATTCATCAACAATCCCTAACAGAAATATCAACTGCCTTGTACAAACGTATGGAATATTTAAGTGATATGAAAGGAAGTAAGCTGCTCTGTCTGGTTCTGGTTGAAGGTGCACCTGGAATAGCAACTGGCATACAAAAACATTTGAATGAATGATCAAATAATCTCCCTTTTTTTCCTTAGTTCTAGACAGGAGATAACTGTTCTTTAGTCTCCCTGAGAGATACCAGAGATCCTGTGAATCTATGAAATTACATATTTAGGAGCTAAAGAAGAAAGAATACAGACCTTGGTGTTGAACAGTCTGGTTACTACTTAATTGACCTTAAGTGGTTGTTTCTTACAAAATGGGAATTAAAACATTTTATCCCACTGGGAAGGGTGGTGCATGACTGTAATCCTAACACTCTGGGTGGCCAAGGTGGGTGGATTGCATGAGCTCATGAGTTCAAGACTAGCATGAGCAAGAGTGAGACCCCTGTCTCTAAAAATAGCCGGGTGTTGTGGTGGGCACCTGTAGTCCCAGCTACTTGAGAGGCTGAGGCAAGAGTTATCCCTTGAACCTAAGAGTTGAAGTTTGCTGTGAGCTGTGACTCCACAGCACTCTACCAAAGATGACAAAGTGAAACTCTGTCTCAAAAAAATAAAATAAAATAAAACTTTTTATCCCACAAGACCACTATGAAGAGAGTACCTGCTATAATCTTGGCACATCCAAGGCACTCAAGAAATACTGTCATTTCTCTTCTCTTCTCTCTCACTCTAACTTTATTATTATTTTTTTTTTTTGTAGAGACAGAGTCTCACTCTATCGCTCTCGGTAGAGTGCTATGGCATCACACACCTCATAGCAACCTCCAACTACTGGGCTTGTGATTCTCTTACCTCAGCCTCCCGAGCAGCTGAGACTACAGGCGCCCGCCACAACACCTGGCTAGTTTTTTGTTTTTAGCAGTTCGGCCAAGCCCGGGTTTGAACCCGCCACCTTCAGTATATGGGGCCAGCGCCCTACTCGCTGAGCCACAGACGCTGCCCCTCTCACTCTAACTTTAACCTAATTTAAACTTTGAAGAAAAAGGAACTTAAGGGATAAGTAAAACTTCAGAGTGGATTATCAAACAAGGTGAGGTAAACCAAAACAAATCCCACACAGAATATGATGAAATAAAAAATGAGTTCCTAAAGGCTATAATACTATTGCTTGTGTGTTTTCTTAAAGGTCCTGAATACAGTAGTTTCTTTCAATTTTGAGGGTTACATCTTCTTTTAAACAAACTAATTCAATGAAACTTCCAGCACATCATTTCATTAAATTACCCTATTCTCTGTTCACACTCAAAATCAAACCAGCATATTTTTTTGTTAAAATAATATAGTTTCCTTCTTCCAACAATCCTCAAATGTAACAGAAAATCTTCCCCAAATAAACCAAGATTAATGTTATACACACTACAGAATACAAAGGTGAGAATGTAAGAGCAACTCACATACATAACACTGAGTTCTGCCTGGTTATCATAGATGTCACTCCCGCCCTGGAAAAGTACAAACCTATATTTACTTTGTTTCTGTCATCAGAAATATCTCCAATATTAACAAGTGGGCTTGCTGATTAAAAAACTTTTAATGGGACTAAAGTTTCTCTGTCCATCAGTTGTCAGCAAACCAGGGAAAGGGAGGAGTCGCAAATTAAAATGGAAATTACTGGCGGAGTGGAGGTACCTGATGTGCTGACAGAGAAACAAGGAGTCCAGGAAAACTGCTTCATTAAATGAACTATTTATGTTCTAATAAAGCCAGTGTTTTAAAATGTTGACATTTGTTTTGAAACCGGACTCAAATTTAGTACATAATATTTGTTTCTTGGCAAGAGCTGCAAGAAAGTTAATGCCAACAAGTCTAGTTTTACACAAGCTTTCAAGCTTTTTGTGTTAGGGTATCAGAGGACCTATGAATCAGGTCAAAATTAACACCACGTGTATGTCTTTGGAGAAACAGAAATGACTTGTCAGATTTCTATCATAAAAACTAATTTATACTTTTATAATGCCACTGATACAGCAGTAATGAGCACGGAAAACTCTTTCAAGTACTATCTCTTTCACATTAATAGCTGAACTTGTAATAACAAGACCAAATCACTTTAAAATGCAGGGAAACTTTCAGGCATGTCCATATACTACCCTAAACTCAGGGGATTACAAAAGTATAAATTTGATGAACATAGTAGGTCACTTACTGATCTGAGGTGGACGGGCTGTAGCCGCTCCCCAGTGCTAGCATCACCTCCTCAGTTCTACCCCAAGTCATCAACCCAGGCCCCTCACACAAGTAGTTCCACTGGGTTTGCACTCTGGTGAGAGTCTAATGCCACTGCTGATCTCACAGGAGGCAAGTTTGGGCAGTGATATCCCAATGGACAGTAGCTGTTGATATAGACGAAGCTTTGCTGGGCCACCTACTCACCTCCTGCTGTGCAGCCCAGCTCCTAACAGGCCACAGATGGTACCAGAAGAGCTGGGACCACACCTGTACAGGGCGCCCAGGAGGAGATACACAGCTAGGGAGACGTGAGAAAATCACGGCTACAGATGCTTCCACTTTACCAGTGGGAGATGAAGAACCAGTGGTCAGTGAAAAAGTGGATGGAGTGGGATCTAAAAAGAAATGAGATCTGCTAATTTCTGAGTATTATACCACTAAACCAAAACTCCTACATTTTAAAACAAGTTACAGTAATACACTGTTCCAAAACTTTTTTGAATGAGACTCTGGACTCTGCAGAATGTGTGACCACTGGGCCAGTTCCAGCCAATCTTCCTCTATGGAGGACACTGGTTTAGGAAGCTTCCTTTTTCCTTGACTCCTATCTACGTCAGAAGTCAGAAGTCAGCAGAGGACAGATATGGAGTTGTTTATACAGGTGCCACTTTCCAAAGAGTCCTCACAGGAGCATCCCCCTCCCCACTGAGCTGGACTTAGATCACAAACCCAATGACTCCTGGAGAGTGTCAGCAAAGATGGAGAGATGGGGGTGTCATGGGAGTGGGGGGATGGGAGTGTCCAGTAATGTGGAGGGTGGGGGTATCACCTGGGGTGGGGGACAGGGGTGTCAGCGGGGACAGGAGGATCTTACACTGGTGGGGAAAGAAACCAAAACAAAACCAATGAGCCCAGATTCTTATTCCTTTGCCAGGTTTTCACATCTGTGAATAAGATGCTATGCAATCAATAAAATGAAACATACTAAAGAACTTCATTTAGAAATGTAAAGACTGAGCCCAGAATTGCTCACCTAGTATTTAAGGACTCAGACTGCTGTTTTATTTTTTTTTCCTAAAAGGAAACCACATTCTTTCACTAACCCTCCAGTGCTGCCTGTCCTCAAGTAACAGCAGTGTCTGTCCAGAGTGTGTATGGCCTCTGCCCTTCCACCCACTTTGTCTTCCATAGGAATTTCATTCACCCTTTTGTCACCTACTGAAACTTTGTGCCCACCCTCACTTTTCCTCTCACTTTAACTCCTATTCCTAAAGAAAACAGAAAAACTCCTATTCCTAAAGGTCACCAGGTAGGGGGTTAAAAAGATGAAAATTAAGTATTAATATCATAAAGTAATTCTTCTTTTCAGGACAGACACAGAAGTTTCTAAAGGAAGTGTGAGAATGTCAGCATGTATGTGTTGCTATCAAGTTGCTCTTCCTAATGGTTTAGTAAAAAAATTTTAATTGCAAGTTATTAAATTAAGAACATACAACCTAAAAGACAATTAACCATCTAAGTTATAGCAATTTTGCCCTGTCCTAGCACCCCCAGGACAAGAGGGCATCATACACACTAGTTCTGAACAGGCATCAAACAAACTTGCCCGTCCAGGTCCCCATCATGTATTAGAAGGCCTTTGCAACTCAGGGAAAGGCCCAGCAGTAGACTGTGGGCCTCCACCATGCAGAACTCCTCGGGCCATGAATAAAGACTGAGAACTTTTCTCAAGGTAGTTACTGTGACCAAAAAATAAGGAAAAAGATAAAAAACATACCAAACAAAATTTGCAAATGAAGCAATGTGTTACAGGAAGAGAGTTGTCTTTTAATAAACTTGTTCTTTAGCTCTCAAACAAGGACCCACTTCATCCCAGGAGTTCCCTGCTGCCAAGTCTGTCTGCAGCGCTGTTGCTGAATTCTTGCTACTTCCTGTTGCATTTCCACCCTACACTGCAACTGGCAGCTACTCACCAACTCCCTCAACAGGATACAGACAGTCTGAGAGCAGAGACTGTCTATAGCTTGTAACTGTTGTGTTCTCATTACCAATGTTAGCCAGGGTAGAGTCACTAAATAGTATTAAGAAAATTAAATTATATGAGTTCAAGCCCTGGCTCCACCGATTACACTGTGATACAAAGGTATTCAAGTTATCTTATCTGTAAGATGGAGATAATAAGGTAAATAGATAGGGCACTGGTGGCTCACAACAGTAATCCCAGCACTCTGGGAGGGCCAGGCAGGAGGATCCCTTAGGCTCAGGAGTTCGAGAGCAACCTGAGCAAGAGCGAAACCCCATCTCTACTAAAAATAGAAAAACTAGCCGGGCGTTGTGGTGGGCACCTATAGTCCCAGCTACTACAGAGGCTGAGGCAGGAGGATTGCTTGAACCCACGAGTTAGAGGTTGCTGTGAGCTGTGATCATAGCCCAGCACTCTACCCATGGTAGCAGAGTGAGATTCAGTCCCCCCCCAAAAAAAAACGGTAGGTAATACCATAAAGTACCAAAAAGTGCTAGAAAGATTCATGGCTTTCAATTAACTTCAAGTGCTTCCCTTTCCTTGTGCCTTTTCACTGGTTCTCAAACCTCTCCATCTCATGGTCCCTCCTGCCAGCAGCCAGGAAAGAGAACTCATCCAACAAAGCTGTGACCATGAGGAATATCCATTACCAGATCAGAAAAACAAGAAATCAGGGCAAGTAATGGCTGACAAAACCAATGAAACTCAGTTGGTAAAAGAGCTGAGACACCAGTCTAGAACTTGGGGATAGCTGAGAGAACAGGAGGTCCTGGAGACAGAGAAGCAGAGCCCAGCCCTGCAGACCACCACTGGGCCAGGGGTTCTGGACAGAGGCATAACAGAAAGGGCTGCAAGGTCCCCAAAAATGGATGCTGGAGATGAATGTACAACAATGTGAATGCATTTCATGCCACAGAACTGATATTTTATGTTAAAGTGATATTTTATGTGATGCTATTTTACAAAAAAAAAACAATTTTTTCTGAATAAGAGGAAAAAAATCTTTGCTAGCATCTAAAGTCCCTGGCTCTCTTCTTCTTCCCAGAGAACCTTCCTATGATCTTTCAAATTATCACAACACAGAGAATATCTTTCCAGATTGAACTTCCAGCAAGAAATTAATTCAGATGTGAATGCCATAGTCCCTCGGGGTAATCAGCAGTATCCAGGGCTTGCACTGCCAGAACTGAGTTTGAGGCAGCTATTTTTACCTCAAACATGAATGCATGTATGTGTGTGTGGCGTATGACATATATTTAATTTTTATATACATACACACATATAAGTAAAATATATGTCCCCCAGACAAAAACAACATGCTGGTCTAGGGTGAAACTTCCTTCACCCTTTTCCCGGGAGCTGGGAGACCCAGGTGATAGGATCCAACCAGCCACTCAGGCAGGGAGGAGGGCAGAGCAGGGACTAGGGGACACCACTGCCCTCAATCCAAAAGGCAGAGAACGCCAAAGCATTTATGGTTAATTTAAGAATTAGAGCAGCATGGCTGCCTTGTTATAGCTGGCTGAAGCCAATACTGAAATGCATTTGGAGGTGTGCAAGTTAGGAAGGGCTATGCTCAGTTAATACATCTATTAATAATTAATGGAAGGAATTTTTTAAGAATAAAAAATGTTAAGTAAAAATAATCTAGAAGTAAAATCTTGCTCCAGATAATTAGGAGTTAACTGTTCTCAGAAGGTGCCTTCAATGTATAATAACTTACAACATTTAAAACTTTCCAGCTGGCCTGCCAGGTGACTTACACTTGTAATCCTAGCACTCTGGGAGGCAGAGGCAGGTGGATCACTTGAGCTCATGAGTTCGAGACCAGCCTGAGCAAAAGCAAGACCCTGTCTCTATTAAAAATAGAAAACCTGAGGCAAGAGGATTGCTGGAGCCTGAGTTGGAGGCTGCTGTGAGCTATGATGCCTGCTACCCAGGGCAACAGCTTGAGATTCTGTCTCAAAAAATAAATAAATGAAAATAAACACTTTCCAGGACTCTACCTTCTAAAACATGGCCCTAAGCAAAGAACTATTCCTCCATCCAAGCACTATTCCTCCTCAGAAATCCTCCCCTCCTCAATAACCCTTTCTCATAGCCCAGAGAATTCACAATAAGTTTAGTGAGTGAGTGCTTTCTCAACTCACAAAAAAATGAGGAGGAGGAGCTGATGGCTGCAAGCAGAACAATGAAAAGGTTGACAACCGACAGTCTGACCTTTACAAAGATAGGTGGGACAGCAGGTATATGTTGGGGCAGCCCTAGGTCACCAGGAGAGGGTTAATTTATACCTATGGTCCTTGGTCATCCAACATAAAGAACACTTCATGTACTTAAGAAAAGATTTAATAAAAATTAAAAGGGTTCTGTTATTTGATGTAACAAAGTCCAGTTAACCAAATATTTGCCCATGAGAACATTCTACTTCCTAAGCAATGCCAAATTAAAAAGTCCTTAGTTTCAAGTTTTTCCTCCCGGGCGGTGCCTGTGGCTCATGGAGTAGGGCGCCAGCCCCATATACCGAAGGTGGTGGGTTCAAACCTGGCCTTGGCCGAACTGGAAAACAGAAAAATAGCCGGGCGTATGGCAGGTGCCTGTAGTCCCAGCTACTCGGGAGGCTGAGGCAAGAGAATCGCCTAAGCCCAGGAGTTGGAGGTTGCTGTGAGCTGTGTGACGCCACGGCACTCTACCGAGGGCAATAAAGTGAGACTCTGTCTCTACATAAAAAAAAACAAAAAACCAAACAAAACTATCAAGTTTTTCCTCCTAAAAGAAACTATTTCAAAGCTATCAGAACATATCTGCTAAAAATAAAACTAATGTTCTCTCCTCTGAAATCTCTAATCAAATATTTGAGGACTGGTGGACAAGGGGCAGACTGTGTTCGTTCCTCTTTGCTGTTTTCTAATTCCTTTAGCCCATGGCAGTCACAGGGCCTAGAATAGCTGCTCTGGTCACTCCAATACTTTCCATAAAAATAAAACTCTTAAAACCAGGGCAGCACCTGTGGCTCAGTGAGGAGGGCGCCAGCCCCATATACCGAAGGTGGCGGGTTCAAGCCCAGCCTCGGCCGAACTGCAAAACAAAAAAATAGCCGGGTGTTGTGGCGGGAGCCTGTGGTCTCAGCTACTCGGGAGGCTGAGGCAAGAGAATCGCCTAAGCCCAAGAGCTAGAGGTTGCTGTGAGCTGCATAACATCACAGCACTCTACAGAGGGCAATAAAGTGAGACTCTGTCTCTACAAAAAAAAAAAAAAACCTAGAACAGAGTCCTCAAGCATTCTCACTAGGGAAACCAGAGGCTGTAAGTGCTGAAGGTGAGACTCTTCATTTGTGTCCCTCTACTATTCTCTTTCATCAAGACATCATTGGGATCAATTATTTACTTGTCACCCTGTTTAAAATCATTTTATTCATTTAAATGTCATGCTTTTTCAAAAAAAAAAGAAAAAAAAAATAAATGTCATGCTTTTTCTTCCCAGGTTTTTATTTTGTTTAAAATGACTAAGTTGGCTCGGCGCCTGTGGCTCAACAGGCTAAGGCGCCAGCCACGTACACCTGAGCTGGTGGGTTCGAATCCAGCCCGGGCCCACCAAACAACAATGACGGCTGCAACCAAAACATAGCCGGGCGTTGTGGCGGGCGCCTGTAGTCCCAGCTACTTGGGAGGCAGAGGCAGGAGACTTGCTTGAGCCCAGGAGTTGGAGGTTGCTGTGAGCTGTGATGCCATGGCGCTCTCTCCAGGGTGACAGCTGGAGGCTCTGTCTCAAAAAAAAATAAATAAATAAAATAAAATAAAATAAAATGACTAAGTTGATACTTGGACAGTTTATTATTGGCCATCAACTTCCATATGCAACCAATTCAAATTAGCAAGCATATGGTAATCTAAACTAGGGAAAGACAGAAGGGTGGAAAAAAGAAAAGAGAAAGGAGGACCTTTTTAGGTTTTGCTGCAAACAAATACTACAATGATTTCAAATCAGTCAAAGGAAGTCATCCGAACCAACACACATTATTTTTCATTGTCTATCTGTAACTAACAGAAAAGTAACTAAGGCAAGAAATAATGCAGTTATAAGCTGTGTGTGATTTTGACTGTTCCAATAATGAAATTAAAGTGGACATATTTTTCTTTTGCTACGAACGTCTTATAACTGTAACTGGAAGAAAAATGTCCAGTGATGTCCACAGCTCTTCATGCAAAGACTGAGAAAGAATAAATTTCATTTTAAATACATGTTCCTTCACAAGTCCTATGATTAAATATTTACACAAGCTTCCCTCTATCAAAAATGAATGAACCCAAGGAACTTCTGTTTGATCCTCTTGTCCAAGAGGTAAATTCTCTCTTTTTTTAGTACTTTTTAGAATGCACATGTTGGCAAGGGCAGGTTGGGGAGGGGACAGGTGTGGGCAGGGAATACTTGCTCTGCTCCCAGAGCAGCATCCAGGGACTTTAGCAGCACACAGTCCTGCCTGCCCTCAGCAGCCTGGACACCTGGGCACCTGGGCACCCAGCTCCAGTGGGATTGGCCTTCACTACATTGAACTCCTCAGCCAAACAACTGACCCGAAAAGCTCTGTAGTTCACCATCGTGCAAACAGCATTTGAATATAATGACACCCTACTATTACTTATTGGTATATGAGGTGTGTGATATACAAAGGAACTTGAAATTACAGGAAAATCCCATCTGGAGTAAGAATCTACAAGTCCATACATTTCATGAGGTTAGTATTTATAATTTTCAAGAATAAAGTCACCACAGAAGTCTTGATTATTATTAAAATTAATGAGACTGAAGGTCAGACACAGGTTAAATTTGCCTTCCAGGCAGAAGTTTAGCAGACAAACAATTTTGGTCTAGTTAAAAGTACATGATCTTGGCTCGGCGCCTGTGGCTCAATGGGCTAAGGCGCTAGCCACGTACACCTGAGCTGGCAGGTTCAAATCCAGCCTGGACCCGCCAAACAATAATGACGGCTGCAACCAAAAAAAAAAAAAAAAAAAAGTACATGATCTTTAAATGTCCTGTGTCTAAATAGTTGAAGCACGACCTAACTGTAATATGAAAAAGGTCTCCAAGGGTTAATCAGAAGTGAGGCACACACCACATTCTGCATTGCTTTCCGTGCTGACACAGCACCCTTCTGTGCTTTGTGGGGAACAGGAGTAATCCTCACGGCACAAAGAGGCATGCCTGAGCGTGAAGCTGCAGGAAAACCAAGTAATGAGTTTATTCTTTTTGTCATTTTTCTTTCAAGTGGAAGATTCCTACCACTTTCTGCTTTTGACAGTGTTTATAAACAAATCTCTGAGAGGCATCTGGACGCAAAAAAATAGATCTTTCCAACAAACTATGATATATGATGGATCAGCTGAGCCCTCATCCTGCTGATAGAGACCTGGAAGTACTTTTAAGACCTACTTTCCATAAAAATAAAACTCTTAAAATTGCCCACCTTATTAGGTTTGATCCTTGTGAAAGAAAAACCACGTTTAACATAAGATATAGCATAATCATTTATGCTAACAAAATTCTAAGAAAAGTTAGAAAACATTGACATTAGAAAAGAAGGTTGAAGGGGAACCTACAACGCCCACCAGAGGCTCCAATAGCCAAAAAGGCTGGACAACTGCTGAGGAGACACCTGTGCCTTGGTGTCTCCTTCACTTTACACTTGGGACTAAATGTGGAACCCCCATTTCCTATGCCTAGGTCAGT
>CAUYRH010039800.1:0-74480 GCA_963574655.1 Perodicticus potto | reverse complement strand
AGAGGAGGAGACAGGGAAAGACCGGGAGAGGAACGGAGAGAGCTTCTCTCTCCCTACTTGAAATCTCTCCCACTACCAGGAGCTTCGGTGTTTTCTGTATTCTTTTCTGTAAATCAATTCTGTCTTATCACGGACGGGTGGGGTGGGGGGAAATAATGTAATGAAGAATAATAAAATACATGTATTTAAAAAAAAAAAAAAAGTCCTAGTTAGAAAACATCCAAAGATCAGATTGTTCAAGACGGCCTTACGATACTGTCTGGTCTGGCTCTGCTCGCCCGCGTCCTTTCTTACCGGGGCTTCTCCCTCCACTGCGCCAAGACTTCCAGGCCCTCAGAGGGACACGGTCTCCCGTCTTGCTCTTTGCAGATGCTTTGTGTTTTGCCCAAACTCTCTCCAACACTTTTTCCTTGTGATGTCTTTGACTCATCCTTAGGAGCCACCACATCTGTCACCTCCTACGGGATGTGGAGCGGGTTTTTATCAACTCCCAGCCCCACGACAGCTCTGCAGTAGCCTGTAATTTAGCTGTCTATTTAACTGCACAATCCCCCACCCACATCTGCCCTTAAAACCCCAGAACTTAAACCGGTAATGCAGTTAAGAAAGCGCTCACAGATGCTTTTTGAAAGAATTTAGGAATGAACGTATGTTGGAGTGGATAAAAGAATAAAGGAAAGTTATTTCCTCAGCACACCGTGGGCTGTGGTTCCTCCCTCTAGCCTGAGATTGCAACCTCCAGTCCCTGCAGCTTGGGCTCCTGTGCACAGACGTTCGGGCCTGCTGCACACTGGGAGCAAGTCTTGTTCCTGAGCCCCAGCCCTCGGGAGGGTCTCTTTCCAGCTCTCCCACTGTGGCAGCGTTTTCTGTTACCATGTAGGAACTCAGAGACAGAGAGAGGACCCAGGTGTTCCGTGCTGCAGAGCCAGCCCCGCCGTGCACAGCAGGCTTCGTCCTTTCCCTGATTTCTGAAGAAAAGCCAGTTTTACTTCCTTCCTAAGCCACACTTCCGTTTGGTCACATCCGTCCTGGCATGATACTGTCCAGGGTGAGGCGCATCTCAGGCCTGTCAGACAGCCCTCTGAGCTTGAGCCATTTCATATGTAGGAATGACAATGTTTAACTATCAAAACTTTGCAAAGATGTTCTGTACATCAATGTAGAATAAAGATCCTTAGATTTTGTTCAGCTCCTTAAATAAGATGACAAAGTTGGATCCCAGAACATTTGAGGACAATCCTTGGGCAATGGATTTTTAAAAGGGGAATATTAGAGAAGAGATATGGGTAAGTTAAATTCAAAATCAGTTAATATCCTGGAGAGAAAAGAACCCAGAATCTGTGGGCCGGCACTCAATCAGTTCCCTCCTATTGTGTACGATGTAGGGAAACATGGCTCACTGCCTGGGGAAAGGACTCAACTACCACCCAGAATGTGGACTTCATCTCACAAACACAAAAAAGGTAATCTAACCATATGTACCCTCATATTAACCCATAATAATAATAAAAATAAAACTAGGATCTTTGGGGGTTATTGTTTACTACTGAACAGAAATCTACAGTTAACCTGTGACTTCATGGTACCTAAGTTCTAGTCAAAGAGCAAACAGCAACATCAAATATGTTAAATGAACACAAGGTAGGCTTGTTGAAAAATAACCCAGGATGATTCTTTTCCTTATTTCTAGGTTTTAAATAACCTTTTTTAAAAGACAGAGCCTCACTCACTTGTCCTGGGTTGGAAGCTGTGGCAGCATTGTAGCTCACAGCAACCTCATAGTCTTGGGCTCAAGTGATCCTCTTGTCTCACTTCCAGAGTAGCTGGGACTACAGGCCCCTGCCACAATGCCTGGCTAGTTTCTTTTTTTTGGTAGAGATAGGATCTGGCTTTTGCTTAGGTTGGTCTTCAACTCCTGAGCTCAAGCAATCCACCTGTCTCAGCCTCCCAGAGTGCTAGGTTGACATTGGTTGACAGGCGTGAACCCCTAGCCTTAAATAACTTTTCTTAATAGCAGTTATTTTCTTTGAGAAACTGATGAGACCTCTGGACCAGTCACTCATAACATTAAACCTGCCTTTTTTTTTTTTTGTAGAGACAAGGTCTCACTTTATCGCCCTCGATGGAGTGGAGTGCCGTGGCATCACACTGCTCACAGCAACCTCCAACTCCTGGGCTTGGGTGACTCTCTTGCCTCAGCTTCCCGAGTAGCTGGGACTACAGGTACCCCCCACAACGTCCAGCTATTTTTCTGTCTTTGCAATTCGGCTAAGGCCGGGTTTGAACCCACCACCTTCAGTATATGGGGCAGCCACCCTAGTTGATGAGCCACAGGTGCCACCCCATTAAACCTACCATTTTAAAGGGTTTCTCATCTCTCTGAAACCCACATAGGTCATCTAGTGGGCCACATTAGTGGGTCCAGGGTTCTAATTCTCAATGGCTGAAACAAAAGCATATGAAACAGGAGACCTTATTCCACAAGGTCACAACCACAGTGACCCTATACACAGGCTTTGTTTTCCTTTTAAGGAAATTGTGCAGAATGCCCATAAAAAAGTAGATTCAAACACACATGGGTTGGGTCAGCCAACTCCTCTGGTCTCCAGTGCAGCAGAGATGTATTTGGCGCCACTTTTTCAATCTGGAGACTCCAGAGAGTGGCCAGCTGTAGCCTGACCACTGCCTGTTGGCATGGAAAGCAAAGCCACTGGGCTGTAGGACATCAGGCTCCACGGGAAATGCGAGACATTCCAGTTAAATGTGTGTGAAGCCATAACTTGGAAGTAGACACCAAGCAGATAAAGAGAGGGCTGCCCACTCTTCAACTGCAAGGAAAGTCCACATCTATTTATCATTGGTTGATGACGCTGATTCTTAACTTCCAATAAACATGTTCAGCAACTATAAAGAAAAATTAGGTGTATTTCAATGCAAATAATGCGCTGGGTTTTCAGTTTCCAAGAATGCTGATGATAAACACATAACTCAGATGGATCAAATGGTTTTTCACCATGGACCAACCCACAGAGGGGAGAGGAGCAGGTCCTTGGAATGCACCGACCCCCTGACACCAACAAAGATGCAGCTTCTGAGGAAGCATCAGCAGCCCCTTCTACAGTTATTCACTGGTTTTAAGACCTGGCCCGAATATAATTTAATAGCTTAGAAAAGGTCCGTTTATGCATCACTCAGTGAAGCATGATGTTTCATTTAGATCACGGCTCTTTTTAAATTAATTTCACCCTTTTTTTTTATTACAGGCTTTCTTACGCATCTGAAATAAGTGAAGCAATTCCTTTTCCTGCATTGAGAAAAGAACTTGCCAAAGAGTTAAATAGTGCCAGCTTTATCCCAGTGTCATCAGCTTCTTCAAAGGCAACATGAGTCAATTCCAATAACGGTTATACTCTTTCATCCAGTTCAGAGAATACAAATAAGGCTTTGGGAAGTTAATTCTGTCAAAAGTGAAACATAATTGTAAATGCTGTGATAAAATCAAATAAAAAAGTTCAACTTGAAGATAAGCTGATGTGTGTTGCTGTTTCGTTTGTTTGCTTCTATTGATAATACAATATCTAAATTTTTGTTAAGTACCATAATATGTTAAAACAATATTTTTGCTAAATTAAGAAACTTACCACACTTGGCTGTGGTGTTGTACACACAAGTCATAACTGGACCCATGTAGTCTTCTATATTTGATCAACTGCAGAATGGTTATGAATATTTTGATATATGCATACTTAGAAAAACTTATTCCAATTGATGACCTTCAGAATGGGAAAATATATTTGCATATTATCAATCGGACAAAAACTTGATAACTGGGATCTATAGAGAACTCAAATTAATCAACATAAAAAGACCCAACAATCCTGTATATCACTGGTCAAGAGAGTTGAACAGAACCTTCTCTAAAGAAGATAGATGAATGCTTAACAAATATATGAAAAAGTGTTCATCATCCCTAATCATCAGAGAAATGCAAATCAAAACCACCCTGAGATATCACCTAACCCCAGTGAGAATGACCCACATCACAAAGTCTCAAAGCTGCAGATGCTGGTGTGGATGTTGACAGAAGGGAACACTTTTACACAGCTGGTGGGACTGCAAACTAATACAACCTTTTGGGAAGGAAGTATGGAGAATACTCAAAGAACTCAAAGTAGACTTCCTATTCGATCCTGCAATCCCATTACTAGGCATCTACCCAGAAGAAAAAAACATCCTGACTTATCAGCCATGGCGGCGGAGTGGAAAACCAAGTTGTCCAAGAACCTGCTGCACATGAAGTTCATGCAAAGGGGACTGGATTCAGAAACCAAGAAACAACTGGAAGAGGAAGAAAAGAAAATCATTGGTGAAGAACACTGGTACTTGGACTTGCCAGCACTGACAGAGAAAGAGAGTTTCATAATAGAAGAGCAGAGTTTCTTGTTATGTGAAGATCTTCTCTATAGAAGAATGTCATTCAGAGGATTTAATCCTGACGTTGAGAAACTGATGCTTCAGATGAATTCTAAGAACAAAGCAGAAGTTGTTGAAGATGAAGCAGAGGAGGCTGATGTGTCACATGAAAAAATGGCTAGAAGATATGAGACCTTGGTGGGGACAATTGGGAAAAAGATTGCCAAGAAGAGAGACTGTGCCAATTATGAAGAAGATTAAAATGGTGATGTAAAACCAATTAAAACATGTCTTCTTCAGAAAAATACCATTGACAGAGTGTTACGCATCTTTGCAGGATTTTTCCCTCTCACACAAATTACTTCACTATTAATTGATTAAATATTAATTATTAATATTAAATATTAATCAAATTAATTCACTATTTTAATGAAACATATTCAGTGAAAAGGCAGGTCCTCATGTAGAAATTTATGTGTTTTATTAATACTTCAAGAAAAATAGCTTTGTATATTTTCATAATACCTAAAATGATAAATAATAAATATCATTGCGTTCATTTTGTTTTTTATTCATTAATTAATCTTACCTAACGATTTCCTCTCCAAATGAGGATATTTTCATTTCTGATTTTCTTCAAGTTGAAATATATAAAATATGTAAATATCTCAGCCTAAGTATTTGGCATTGCTTTTACCTGGCCACTCAGAACAGCTTTCTTTACCCTGTGTCCCCCCATACTGCCACTTTTTCCTTGTATTTTATGTACGCATACAACCAATTCTTCCACTTCCACTCACTCAGCAACCTCTGGGTGATATTATCTCCATCATTTAAAATTGACCTTTTCTTCTTTGCACATCTACGCCTACATCTGCAGCTTTGAGACTTTGTGATGTGGACCATCCTCACTGGTGTTAGATGACATCTCAGGGTGGGTTTGATTTGCATTTCTCTCATAATTAGGGATAATGAGCATTTTTCCATATGTTTGTTAGCCATTCGTCTGTCTTCATTAGAGAAGGTTCTATTCATCTCTCTTGCCCTGTGGTGTAAAGAATCGTTGGCTCTTGTCAAGTTTATTAATTGGAATGTGTATACCATGCAATACTACTTAGCCATTAAAAAGGACGGAAACTTTACCTGTTTTGTATTAACCTGGATGGAATTGGAACACATTGTTATTAACAAAGCATCACAAGAATGGAGAAACAAGAGTCCTATGTACTCAATTTTGATATGAGAACAATTAATGATTTAGTACACGGTGGAGGTTGGGGGATGGGGAGCGCAGAGAGAGGGACAAGGGGAGGGGGTGGGGATCATGGGGGTGAAACACCTTTTGGGGGCAGAACAGTATTATGGGAGGGTGTTTATCTGACACAAGCAATTGATGTAACCTGGTCCTTTGTACCCTCAATGAATCCCCAACAATAAAAACAAAATAATTTACCTTTCCCCCTAAATATGATTTGGTGTTGCTCATCTTTATAACTGATGAAATGCACCAGATTCGGGAACAGATTTCAGAAAACTGAAATCTTTAGGAGGCAAAGCAGTTTGAACCAAAACCTCTTGGAGGAACAGGTGCAACCATTAAAATTGAGGTTAATGAAGTGATCTTGCTGCAACACGGATGAACCTCAAAAACACCCCGCTAAGTAAAGGAAGACGGGCGTCAAAGACCACATGTCACATGGTGCCACTTCCATGAAACGTCCAAAGAGGCAAATACAGGGGTAGAAACAAGGGTTGACTGGAATTGAATACAGCAGACTTGAAAATGTTCTATGTTTCGATTATGTTAATGTTTCCTTAACTCTGCAAATGTATTAAACTTTAGTGAATTATATACTTACCAGGGTATATGTCATGGTATGGGAATTTTATACCTCAACAGAGCTGTTTTTTAAAGTGATGTTTATCAAGATGGCAGTGCAGACAGGTGAACACAGCCTGTTGACACCATCAAGATCAGCGTCTAAACTTGTAAATTAATATTGTTCCTTTGCCCTTGTGTCTGCACGTCATGGGAAGCACTGATTTTCTCAGGAGGCAAACTGCAAATTTGTGTGGGCCCCTCGCACACAGTAGAAACTGTGCTGTCCCCTCTTCCTTACTGGACTATTTTTGTGTTTTGTCACTTGTATGAAGGTCTTGCCTAATGTGCACACTGCAAGGGTACACTTCAGGACAACTAAGCATGATTATAAATGTCTTACCACAAAAATAAGTGAGCTGATGGTTATGTTAATTAGATTGATTTAAGCATCGCACATTGTATATCAAATCATCACATTGTACCCCATAAATGTATACAGTTATGATTTAATAAAAACTAAGTTAAAAAAAGGAAACAGTGCTGGTGCTGCATGATGAATGAGCTCAGTAGATGACATACGAAATTATTCCTACTCTTCTAATTACTTTCTTTTCTATTCAACCATTGCCTCTTCACCCCTATCATTTCTGTTTGACAACTTAAAAAATAAATAACTTCTTGTATTTCTTCTTTTCACAGTTTAATGTCAGCTGGATGTTTAGATGCCCATCTTCATTAACAAAAGGTTGTTGTTTTGGTGCATGAGACAACCAAGTTCAAGCAATTAGCTGTAGAATAAGCCATGAACATATTCTATTTCCAACTGAACTGAAGCCCCTAACCTGTGAATAAATACTTGTCATTAATCGGCTAAAAATCTGTAAAGAAAAAAACACACACAGAAAGGCTCTGTTGTGAGAATGGGTACTCTTTAGCAATCCTTAATTTCCGGATATTCATGGAAAATGTTCATGAGCCTGAGACAAAGGCATTATTCCGTTCTTTGTACCCTTAGAGGGAAGGATCAGAAAGGAGCCAGTTCATAAAAAAATATATTAATTAATTAAAAGTCCAGTGGTGAGAAATTGAACGTATCAACCATGAAATTGTGTTAATTTGATAATTAAGGCGTCTTAGTTCAAATGCAGATCCTGGACACGTAACAAAATGGTGACAAAATAATTAGGAAGGAAGGCTTATTATACACACATTAGGAGCTGAAACAGATAAAATGTGAAACTCGCGTCAAGAAAACGCCTTTCACGCAGCACAGAGCAATTATGCGCAGACCTTACATTGTGTCATCATTCAAAGTGGATCTGGGGGGAAAGACAAGGGGGGCGCCGGGTCCCAGTGGGCACAGGGGGGCAGAGGTGGATGCAGAGGCGACGGACAGACGCGGACACCCGCAGCAGAGAAGATGCCTGAGGACCTGCCCCTGGGCCCTCGGCCCTCACTTCGCGCCCGGTTCTCTTACTCCTTCGCCTTCGTGGTGTTCACATTTGTTCCCTTCAAAATTTTCTCCAATTATTCAGACACTTCATCTTCACTCTTTTCCTTCTTTTCTTCTCATATTCACGTTCATTAAGGCAAGGAAAACTCTTGAGAAGGAAAATAAAGAGTCTAATGTTTGTACTGAATTCAAGAGGTGGCGTCAAGGAGGGGAGACCCCTGCACCGTTCTCTAGAGCTCCAAGGAGGGGCAGCCTGAGCCGGGAACAGCGAACGGGCGGAGACGGAGGCTTTCGGGAGAAAGGGACCCGCGCCGGCACCTGCTGCTCTGCGGCGCCGTGCACACCGGCGTTGGCGGGCTTGCTTTGCCTCTTTCCCGTGAGGAGTTTACATCTTTCCTTTTGAACCCTAAGACAAAGATGAGTCAGCGGCCCAGTTTTGTTAGAAAGGTGATTTTTTAAATATAGTTTACAGCAGGGGTCCTCAAACTTTTCAAACAGGGGGCCAGTTCACTGTCTCTCAGACTGTTGGAGGGCCGGACTATAGTTTAGAAAATAAACCATGCACAAATCCTAGGCACACTGCACAAAGACCTCCTAACTTCGGGGAAAAAAGTTCCCCCCAACCACACAAAAAAGGCCCTACTAACGGCAAAATAAAAAAAAAAAAATAGACCTCCTAACTTAAAAAAAATAAATCCTAACTTGTTCTTACCTCCGTCCTCAGGCAAGCACCGGAGACTGGGAGGAGGAGCTGAGAGACACAGAGAAGGGGGAGTCGGGGAGTGGGGCGCACATTCCACACATGCGCACTGCGGCCCGGAGGAGTCCGCTGCTAAGCAGGACAGGCAGCCGCAGCAAAAGCACCCAGCAGGCGGGGTAAGTGTCCTCGGCGGGCCACTTGTGGCCCGCGGGCTGTAGTTTGAGGACCCCTGATTTACAGTATAGTTAGAAATGAAATGGCCCCAATTCATGCCCAGGTCTTCTTTGGGCATAAAAGTTTCCTAGAATGCATTTATCAGCTAATTCTCAATGAGGAGGGAAAAAAAAACATATATTTATGTTACAATGTTATGAAACATGTCAACACAATACTCATCAAGTCATTTTATATTAACTAAACAGTCACTTCGCTCATTACCATCCACCAATACCTGGTGGAAGGAAAGTTCATTATAATTTCTATCTTTATTTCTATTTTATGTATAAGGCAATTGAAACTAAATAGTTTTTGCTGGGTTATTTATGGAATACACTTTAAAACCAAAAGGAATAATGCCTTCATCTTGCAAAAAGAGAACGGAGGTTTAGAAAAATTAGACCTCTTACCCAGGTCCATGCTACTAACGATGGGCAGAGCTGAGACTGGGACCCAGACCTCCTGGGGAGTGCTCTCAGCACGAGACCAAGCCACCTTTTTCTTTACTACAACAATGGTCCAACTAGCACGGAAATGCATGCATTTCCCCCAAGTTTGCATTCTGGGTCTTGAAGCAGAGGATTCTTGCAGATAGCCTATTATGAGTGGTGTTGGCTAATACCAAAGATATCGTAAAATTAGGAGGATAAGGTAGAGATGGCAGCTCAAGGCCAGTCCTAGGTCATACCATGCACCCCAATATTTCAGGATGTTGTGAAAATTGTTAGGACAGAGATTATTAACAGATACTCAGTAAGAAATCTCACAGCCGATCCCATAACTCCTGCCTTGCTCATAGCAATTGCTGGATGCAACCTTTGCAACTGTCAGACCCAAATGTGCCTGGAGACCACAAGTACGCCCCCCGACCAGAGAGCAAACGCTGATCTGCTCCACGATCAGTCTTTATATTGAGAGTTGTTTTATTTCCATAACACTTCTAGACAAAGCTCATGATGCATTGCATCATTAAGGTAAATTTTCTAAGAAAAGAGTTCTTTATTACTTCTTTCTGGTGGCTTTGGGCAAGTTATCAAACTTCTGTGTGCCTCAGTTTCCTCTTCTGTAACATGAGGCTAACAAGAGTATCTGCCTCAAAGGACAGTTTAGAGGGTGAGATGAATTAACATGCTAAGTCACTAGAGCAGGGCTTCCATGATCAGACCCATAGGCCAGCTGTTTGCTATTTTTCCTCCTAATTTGAAATTAAAAAAAAATACTCAAGTTGTAAAATTACCTTCTTAAGCTAGTTACCTTTTACCTTCTCTGGTAGTCATAAATAGCACACAGTGATAAAGGATCTATACTGACCATTAAAACCAGACTCCCTTCCACGCTCCCAGGATTTGCAACACTCCTGATAATTTCCAGCCCTATGCGTGTGGGGCCTCCTTACCAGGAGTGGATGTATTTGGATTCAGACTTTGCTCTTCCAACCTCAGCTCACGCTCACTCTGAGAAGCTAGGAGGATTGTGATACTAATGTTTAAAACCCGGCGGCATTCCTTGGAAATAGTTAACATTTGGGGAGTTATCTTTATTATGGAAATTAATACTCTCACTGTTTTATTCATTAATATTTAATATGTTTGTGATGAGACTCAACCCAAACCAATTTCCAAATCAAATCTGTCCCTCAGTAATTTGATTTGTGGGAACAGAGAACAAAAGCATTACCAACCGGGTACTTTGAGTGAAATTATAATTAATTAGGTATATGAATGCACTAACTAATTTTGGATGAGTAATTAGATGACTAATTATGTTCAAAACAGAACTGTGTGCTTAATGAGATGACCATGGCCAATTCCACCCTCGGGGAATTTTTTCTATTAGTTAAACTTGTGATTCTTTTCTGATGATCTAGGGTCACCTGTTGCACAGAGGTGTGATTTGAGTGGGTTTGGACTTGCAATTTTCATTACACACCCACAGTGAAGGCCTCTTTATCAAAACCTATGTCTGAGTGCCATTTGCAGATTCATTGATATGGCATCCCACACCCTACACACACACCCTCCCACCACCACCTAAATCCTAATTGTTTCTGCTCAAGTTCAGGATCCTCACAATGATAAATTGAACAAGAAGAGAAATAACACGTTGATTGTGCTATAGATAAATCTTAATCCAGCCTGGAGAAGGATTTGAAGTGGCAGTTGCCCCTTTGAACAGGCACTGCCTGGGGTCTGTTCAGATTCCAGGCAACCTTGAAGCATTCAGCAGTTCCGCCTCAGGCAGCTGGTTCTAACTAGCACCTATTTGACAGAAAGCTACACTCAGGATTTCTGGTTTTAAGTTCAAACCAATATTTCATAGCAATTGTGTTGTCAGAATTCAGGTCAGGAAGATGGCAGATGTTAATTTAAACCAAAGAAGCAAAAACAAACCCTTTTCACTTTTTCTTTTTTTATCATCAAATTGGCAGTTCTTCACAAACTCCAAACACAAAATAAACTGCAAGGGAGTTGGGAACACAGAGGGTGGGTGGGATTGTTAAGGTATTTGGGTGTCTGGTAGATGCTGAATAGACTCTAAAGCCAGACAACTAAGGGTGGGAAAAGCAATGGCCTTGGTATGTCAGAAAATAACATTGTCATTTTGCTTGATTCTAAAGAGAAAGCTGAAAATCGCAATGACCCCAGGTTTTAGGAAACGGCTGTCTCTTGTCGTCTGTATTATCCAGACTATGGCTATGAGCTCAGTCCCCAGAGAAAAGGCAGCCACCCTCGTTTCCTCTTTTTTCCAGTGCCCTCAAATAACTCCCCTTTCAGAAAGTTAGATCTGCAAGAAATGAATTTTTATACCTGGAATCCAGGTAGCGTCAAATCTGTCAAGACTCCCACCATTTGATGGTAAAGGCAAACTTCAGTAAAAAGCCTGCCCGTTCCCACTGATGCATTTGCATGCGGGCACTTGTGTATATGTGCTTAGCTATCCATTTGCCCTTTCCTTCCATCTATTTTCATAGCCTCATAAGGAAAATAAAGGAATCCCACTGAGCGTCCTTCTGATACAGATTTGTCTTGGAGAGAATTACACCTCTAACATAAAATCACTTTGAGTTAGCAATTCACCTACTTGAGGATAGCAGGTACTGAAAGAGTGGGGCTTTTCTGCACCTTAGTAATTGTGAAAAAATTATCTGCTATAGTCTCCAAATCAATCACCAGTTATTTGAGCAGTGTTTGAAGATTATCAAGTAGAATTACCTGCTTGATCGATATTTTGTTTCTATGAGACCAAAAGACCTGGGACCACAAAATGCTGGTTCTTTTTAGGGCTCCGATGTTGACGGAACATTTCCACAGAGATTGACTATCGCTGCAGAGAGGCTTTTGGGTCCGTTACAAGATAATCTTATCTGGTTTGCCATTTTAGTTATTTCTGCTGACCTCTTCCATGCCCAAGAAAGCTTTTAGGAATGTGGGCTGTCCACCTGAGGATATTGAAATGTTATTTACTTTAGATTAGGTGCTTTGGAAGGTCTTGCTTCAAGGAGACATATCACCCTTCCACATCCTGCCTGGAAAGGGCCCCCGCTTCAGACCACACATGGCTTGTGCAGGCGGAGCAACACTGGCAGAAGTTAGTAAACCTCTGTCCCTTGAACCCAAAGGGAAAACACAGAAGCCTCTTTATAGTTTGTTTATTCCTCAATGAGAAAAAAAAAATTAAAAGAAAGGTTCAAAAGAGAAATCCAGGTCCTATAAGAGTCTTTATGTGAAAACATAAGCCAAATTTGAAAATTCACCCAACAAAATCTTAGTGGCTGCTGTAGCCCCGTCTCTGTTCACGTGAGCTTTGGCCCAGGTCTGAAGGGCTCCTCCTTAGCTGCTAGGGAAGGTGACAATCCTCCCGCTTCCAGAGGGCATCGTTTCCATTCTAAATGGCAGGCCTGTTAGGAAAACTGATACTGTCAGAGAATCTGAAAATGCAAATGGAAAAATAAATTTAAAATGGTCACATGCTCTGTGTGTGCCACCTATTAGCACACTTAAAAATGTAGAGTGCTCTGTCCCCTGTGCCAGAGTCTAAGTAAAGAGCTGATCACACCACAGAAGCACAGGAGGGAAGTGGACGTGAAAGGCTTTGGTTAGTCCAGTCCAACACTGGTGATCTCAGCAGCTGTTCATAAACCAGAAAGTCTGGACACAGCCCCAAACTCTTTCCATGTGACTAAGCTAAAGTGAACAAGTATATACTGAGCGCCCCTAACGCGTGCTCAGCATGCGCTTGGCCCTATGGAACAGAAATACGAGCAATGCAGGAGAAAGAAAAGGAGTTTGCAGTTTCCTGCTGATCAAGAGTGAATTCTATTGATGTTTGAATGTATATTGTTACTTAAAGGTGTGCTGTGTGTATATTCGCATGTATGCGTGTGTGTGCTCATTTGTGTATGCTCCTGTGTATGTTCCTGTGTATGTGTGCATACATACGTGTGGGCACTCCATGCATTATACACCTAAAATTCACATGGGTGCCTTTTCTCAAATCTAAACTCAAAATTTTTGAAAACTGTGTTGTGCCTGATTTAACTCTTTCTATATCTGATTTTACAGGTTGCTAATTATGGAATTCTACTTGGTAACGTAATTTGTATTAAGAAATCTATTTCCCTAGCATTTGGTATAACACAGGGCATACTTTGCCAAAGTAAATGCCTAAGCCCGTAGAACAGAATCTAAATTATGCCCTTACATTTACTAACTGGAATGGCTATATTTGTTTGACCTGTTAATGTCTATTTTTCAGTCCTTTGTAGAAACAATGTAACTTTATATTGGCAGAGAAATTGGTGTTCTGATAATTAAACTTCTGTCCACAGTGTTTTCATGATTTAGAATGCAAAGTGTGTCTTCACTGCAGTTTATTTATATGGACACTCACTGGAGTCAGTGTTCTAACTGCAGTGGAATTCCTTAAGCAAGTTATATTTCAATATGCATTTACCAAAAAAATAGAAGCTTCAAAAGAAAGTGAAGATAAGGGAATCACACTCTGTCTTTTACCAAGAGTTTTCAGACATGGTTGGCTGATGAAGTCTATTACTTCTAAAATTATTTGAAGTATGAATAGAGTGACTTTTAGTGCTGTACAGTTTGTGGGATATGATAAAAGACTACTAAAACTATACCTGGGTAAACTCTGGCAACTTAGTCACTAGTCCCCAGGTAGGCTAACATGCACCGCAGAGGCCGTGTAGTCCAAAACAGGTGTTGGGTCACTTCTGTCCCAAACTCAGCTAGTGTCAAGCACGTGGGAGGTGATGCTGAGTGACTCTCAGTAATGAATGCTACCCAAAACAGAAATGTCATGACTTCTCCAAAAATATAAATAAATAAATAGCTGTACATTAATATTCATTCAAGAATGGAAAAGTCTCAGGGCCAATTGTCAACATGAAGTTAAATGTGGAGAAGGTTCTGTGTGGTTTCTGTCTCCATGCCGGTTTCTTACACAAGGCAGATCCTTTCCCATCACGGGGAGCAAAGGAGGATTAGCAGCATCACTGAAATTTTGTTTCAGCACAAACCACTATCCATGCCCAAAGGCCACTAAGCAGGACCTGGTCCAAGGTTAAGTGTGAATCCCAACTGTGGAGGTTCTTGGAAGGAGGCAAAATTGTGATTACTTCAATACGGCCTGCCCGCCCTGTTCTCTCCAGCCGAGACAGCTCCAGCTGCGGCCCAGGCGGGATGCACCCGGCTCCCCACCTTCCAGACCAGAGCCGGGAATGTGCCTCGGGAGCCGCCTGCCCTCGGTGGAGCGTGAGGTGAAGAGGAAGGCTGCAAACAAATTTCAGAGGTTGAACTCTTCCCTCCACGCCAGGTGACTACATAACAAATACCATCCTAGATCTAAAGTGCCCATTTTTCAACATGAATCTTCAAAGAAGGGGTGTGTAATGCTACTTCTCAAAGCCAAAAGAAAAGCATCCCGTACATTGTGAATGGATTGAGGGTAGATACAAATGATTCATAAAAGCAAACTCTCATACATAACTGTAGTCAGTTAAAATGCAAATGATTAAATACTCTACATTAAATACCAATTTTAATCATGCTCTGTAAAAGCAGAAACGGTAAAATTTTATGAATACAAGATTTGCTAGGGTGGCGCCTGTGGCTCAAGGAGTAGAGCGCCGGCCCCATATACTGGGAGTGGTGGGTTCAAGCCCAGCCCTGGCCAAAACTGCAAAAAATAATAATAATAATTTGCTTATTGTCCTGTATCAATTTCGCCAAGAAAACTTAGAAGATGTGAAATAACGGGACAATCAGGTAGGGCACAAGTGGGGCGGCTGGATGACATTTCTTTGTTGGTGGTCAACTTGGTAATTATAGGAATTGAGTAAATTCTAAAAAAATGTATATTGAGGAGTTTTGATGGTCACTCTGTCCCTAGAGGCATATTAGAAGCAAGCATTCCGAGAGGACTTAGAATTGTGAAAATCACAGCAAAGAAGCAAACAGCTTAGGTAGGAAAAATTAATGTGCAAAAATAATATAAGGAACAGAAAACTGTCCAGAAAGTGTCACTGAGCTGACTGTCATAGTAGCTGTACTACTAATAATTAATTCCATAAAATAACAAATCATGCTGGAATACTGGCTTTACTGTATTTCTATCTTTAGAATGAACCATAGTACTGACATTCAGACGAGTGTTCCTTATTGAATTGGTGTGAAAATTCTACCACAAATCAACTGTCAATAGCAGAGCAGCTATTTTACAGATGAAGATTTTGAGGACCATGGCAAGTGTATTTCATAATTCCCCAGAGAACTACTGATTGCAGAGTCATCCACTGAGTTTCTTAAGACAACAAAGCTGAGTGGCAGTAGAGCTGACAGTGGCAATCTTTTTTGCAAATCTTTTTGGCAAAGAAAGAACATGGCCATTAGTAGCAGACAGCACTTACCAGTTGAGTGACCTTGGTCATAATGTCAGTCGTCAGTATTCTCATTTGTTTTCTACGTGCCTCAGCTTCCTAATCAGCAAAATTGGATAACAGTACTTGTTTTACACTTTTGTGGGAGAATTAATGAGACGAATATGCAAAGCAATTAGCATAAAATTCAATAAATATTTGTAGTTACGTTAAGTGTTATTGAAGAACTCAAGTCTTTCAGGCGGCTCCTGTGGCTCAATGGGTAGGGCACCGGCCCCATATACGGAGGGTGGTGGGTTCGAACCCGGCCCCAACCACACTGCAACAAAAAAATAGCCAGGCGTTGTGGCGGGCACCTGTAGTCCCAACTACTTGGGAGGCTGAGGCAAGAGAATCGCCTAAGCCCAGGATTTGGAGGTTGCTGTGAGCTGTGATGCCTTAGCACTCTACCAAAGGCGACACTGAGACTTTGTCTCCAAAAAAAAAAAAAGAAAAATTTAAACAAACAAAAAAAGACTTCAAGTCTTTCCATGCCTTCCGGTCCTTTATGTTTCTTTTTCTTGCAACGTGTAACAATTCCATATACTTATGTCATTGGAGCAGATATGTTTTATGTCAACACACACTCTCTCACACACATATACAAATAACAAACAAATTCACATCCACACTACTTTTAAAAAAAATAATGATATTTTGCTTAGTATTTGCATGGTGACCTTTAGTGAAGAATAAAAAGTTTGCTGTTGTAATAGCTTAGATATTATTTCATTTCTTGGAGTAGTCTAAGTGTGGGTTATATAAGTTCTTGTCATTAGATTTTATTAAGAATAACATGTGTGATAAACACCTGAATTAGTATGTAAGAAAATTTATTTTCAGCAATATATACCAATGGCTTTAACTTTGCTTAGAAAATGTCTTCAAATTTAATGTACCTTAAAAGCTAATAAAATAAAAGGTAATTTAAAAAGTTAAGTTCCAAGAGGAAAACAAAGAATCATAATTGGAGCAGGGTGAAAGAGGAAGTTTGCAACAAAGATATTTGCACCAGATTGTTCATTGCAGCTCAAATCATAATTGCCAAGGCATGAAAGAAGCCCAAGTGCCCATCGACCCATGAATGGATTAATAAATCATGGTATATGTAAACCATGAAATACTATGCAACCTTAATAAAAGATAGAGACTTTACCTCTTTTATGTTTACATGGATGGAGTTGGAACATATTCTTCTTAGTAAAGTATCTCAAGAATGAAAGACAAAGTATCCAATGCACTCAGTACTTTCATGAAACCAATTTATAATTACTCACATTTTCTTATGAAAGATAGATCATAACTATAGCCCAGGATGAAGGAGAAAAGTGGAGGGGGCTGGGAGGGGAGGGGGGAGGTTTGATAGAGGGAGGGTAAACTGTGAGACCACACCTATGGAGCATATTGCAAGGGTACAAGTCAAATCTATGAAGTATAGAATGTAAATGTCTTAATAATTGAGTAAATGAGTATAGTATATGTAAATTATTAAGTAAATGAGTATAGTATGAGTAAAGTATATTAATTAGTTTGATGTAAACACTCCAAATTGTATAAAAAACCAACACACTGTACCCCACAAATGCATAAATGTATTCATGATCTATGTGTATATGACTTAATAAAAGGGAAAAAATGTAAAATAAAAAAAAGAAAGAGGAAGTTTCATCTTTAAAACATGGCTCTTAGCTTTGATAATGTAATTTTTCAGTAGATAATCTCTTCCAAAGGAAGTTCAATCAGATGAAAAGGCACCCAAGATGTATATGATTAAAAAGTATCAGCAGCCTAATCCATCAATGTATATTTGGGATTTTTCTAATACACCCATAAATAAATTCTTTCCAGATTTTGCACACTCTTCTTATTCACTAAAAGGCACGGTGCTTTTCATTCATTTGTTTTGCCTTTATTTCTCTCTCCCTTTAGTCAGCCAGCAAATATTTATTGAGCAAATAGTAATAATATGCACCAGGTGCTACATAAGATATGTTCTTGCTTTGGGGGAATTTACTGTACACATAGGTGAGGACACACGGTGCCCAGGCAGTGAGGTTTGATGAGGTGAGACTCAGGAAGTGTCAGGCAGAAGGGGGACCCCAGCTTGGGGGGAAAGGGGAGCTGCCTGTGTGGGGTGTGCGGGGACAGGTGGACACTCAGGTACGGGAGTCGTACTGTGGGAAGCAGAGAATGGGCTGGCGAGGGTCGAGGTAACAGCCTTTAGACACACAGGCATTTGTCGTCAGTCACTCTTTTTGGCTCTGTGTATGTGCCAGGCACTGGTCTCCATGCTGGCAGTATGACACTGAACACAGCGTATATGGCTCCCTGCCTTCTCAGAAGTCACATTCTAGGACAATAAAATAAATCCATAGTCCATGTTGTGTGTGCATGGCGTGATGTACGAAGGCTGACCATTTTGAATTGGATGCTGCAGGCAAGGCCTATATTTGAGTGGGGACCACCCAGCAGGAGTTGTATGAGCCAAACACAATGACATCCGAGGGACAGCAGGCCAGGTGGAAGGAGCCTGGGAGCTGGGAAAGTGCCTGGAGCACTGGAAGAGCCCTGACAGGGGCAAGTGCAGCTGGAACCAGGTCAGCAACAGCTGGAGGAGGAGGAGGAAGTGGGGAGCAGGGAGAAGGAGAGAGGGGTCAGAAACAACACTGGGCGGTGGGGCCATTGTAGAGGCTCTGGTTTTTATCTGAATTGATTAGGGAAGTCTCAGAGGATTGAGCAGAGAGATGGTGACCCAATCTGCCCCTGTGACATGTGTCACCCTGCTCACTGCTGTGTGTGTATTCTCAGGCCAAAGGCAGCAGCCTGGAGAAGAGCCCAGGGTGGCTGGGCCAGTGAGGCATGGACACGGGTGGTGAAAAGCGGTCAATTTCTGGATGATACTTCCAAGGTAACATCGACAGGGTTTACTGAGGAGGTGTGAGAGAAATAACGGCATCCAAGACAATGCTAGTTTTAGACCCAAGCAACTGAAAGGGAGGCATTGCCATTTGCTGGGACGGAGAGCAGGGCCGGGAAGCAGGTGCAGGGGCCACCATCAGGAATCCAGATATTGGTGGCCCAGTTGGCTTTATTTAGTCATTCATTATTTACCTACTATCTATTAATTATGCTTTTTATCCTGAAATAAAGTTACATAAACCTACAAAGTAAGTCCGCTTCAAAAATTGATAGTTAAGCACTTTACTTCTGTACATAAACCAATATCATAAGTTTCAGTTATTCTACCTTGTTTTTGTTATTTTCTTCTAAGAACATGCCATGGGTATGGAAACTAGTTGGGCCGTGGAGACAGGTGTGAGGGGTGGGCATCATGACAAACCTTTGGCAGAAGAGGCTGAGGAACTCCCAGAACAGCAAGGCAACAAGACAATTCCCACATCAGATGTTTAAAGTTCCTGTGTGCAAAGTTTTTCCAGACTGGAGACAGAAAAAGAAGCCACTACAGGGGAAGAAGGAACTGTCCACACCTCCCTGTCCCACACCCAAGATCCTCTTAAGCACCATTACTGATTCCAATATTTCAAACTGTAGCCACCTACACTATGATGGGTGGCCCTGAGACTGAATAAGCTTTCATAGTACATGAAATGTTGTCCCATCAATATCAATAATAGAGGACAAGTGAAGAGATTTACCAAGCACACGGAGACCTAAAGAGTGAGACATCACATCGTCCTTCCTGGGGGCACAGACACTGATTATAAACGCAGTTTTTCAGCTTTCATGAGTGGTAAAACATCTAATTACAGGTCTGCTATTTGGCCAATGCCAGACTTATATAAAAAAAGAGGTGTGCATATTTTCCAGAAAGAAAGCTTTACAATATTTGATGCTCAAATCTTTTAAGGATGAAGCTAACATCGTCCTTTTGGAGAGGTAGTGTACAGAGGCAGTGTACAGAGGCAGTGTACGAGAGCTCTAGGAACCGTCAGCACCTGTGCCTCGAGCACTCACACTCGGGCTGTTAAATGTGGGAAGGGACACTCGCTCACCACAGCATCCACCCAGCTTTCTAAGGTGACATGCTGCGTTCTTTTTGTTCCTGAAGCTTTCATCTTTTTAACGGGAAATAATTGATTAAATCATATTCAATTTTCTGCATATAGGGCTTTTTCTAAATTAGAAATACCAAATTACAAATGAAAACATGGTGGGATGAAAGACTGCCTAAAGCCCATTTGCCATAATGGTTTTGAACTTAGGAAAAACAAAAACAACTTTTAGTCCATTAATTGCAAATTGTTGATGCCAGCAGCAGCAGCAGCTTAACGTTATAGCTCTTTCATAAGACAAAAAAAGGAAAAGAGAGAGAATGTTGCACAAAGATTTTCCTCTCTGGGATTATTGCACACTTAGTATTGCCTGAATAAGGTTATATCTTTATTATTTCTACTTTGTTGTTGTTGTTGTTGAGATTGAGCCTCACTTTGTTGCCCAGGCTAGAGTGTGGTGGTGTCATCATAGCTCATGGCATTCTCAAACTCTTGGACTCCAGTAGTCCTCCTGCCTCAGCCTCCCTGAGTAGCGGGGACTAAAGGTGCTGGCCATAACACTTGGCTAGCTTTTATATTTTTAGTAGAGATGGGGTCTCAATTCTTGCTCATGCTGTTCTCAAACTCCTGTGCTATGTGATCTGCCCACCTCAGCCTCCCAGAGCACTAAGATTACAGGTGTGAGCCGCAGTGCCCAGCCAAGAAGGTTACATCTTGTATCAATCCAATAAGTTTACATTATAGAAATCAGCACTTAAAGACTATCTAGGTATATATTGAGAAATACTTAATGAATTGTAAGCTATCAGATAAATCATTTATCTCAGCACAGAATAAACTATTTGCAGAGGTTTGGAATGCTTGAATTACTAAATAATACTGAAATTAACACTGAAACAAGATGCACATAAATGTTCACATTTTTTTCTTCTGTGCACTTTACTGTGAATCTAACTCAAAGAATGTCTGATATCTAATCTCACAGAAGAAATTGCCCAGCTCTTCTTGCTGAGCGCCAGCGTGAAGCTTGGTGACGCACGTGCTCGGATCTATTTTCGTGCTGTTCCTCAATGCATTCTGTGCTCCACCGGCTGGGATTGGTTTGTTTTAGAATAAGTACCTCAAAGACAAGAATTAAATCCAACTCTTGATGTACAGTGGTGCACACAGGAAGGCACTGAATTAGTATTATTGATAATGGAATGATTTTAACTATTGACATTTTGGCTAAATGATTCTCTGTTTGGGGGTTTGTCCTGTGCTTTGGGGAATGTTTCCCAGCGATCCTGGGCAATATCCTCTAGACCAGAGGGTCTCAACCTTCCTAATGCCGTGAAACTTTAATACAGTCCAAAGGGGTCATGACTCACAGCTTGAGAACCGCTGCTCTAGACGCTAGTAACACCCCTCTCCCAGATCTGACAATCAAAATTGTCTTCAGACATTGCCAAATAGCAGTTAGAAAACGAAATCACTCCCCACTGGAATGGATGCAACAATAGCTTGTCTTAAAGTGACCTCAGCAGGGAAAGGGCACAGCCCATATCACATTCCAGCCCCAAATGGGCCATATAATCTGAAGTCACCAGACCATGGAGGTGGGAAAGAGGTGGATGTGGGCAGAAGCCGCCACGCCAGAACACCCTGGGATGTACGTGGCAACATTACCCACTGGAGTCAATTTTCAAAATTTCTTTTACCAGGAGATAATTGTGAATTCATGCCTCAGCGGCAGTATGTATAACAGAGCCTTGTGAGCTCACAGGTAGACTGTGATTTTGATGAATTAGCACTGTAATGTGACGTACTGTCAAAATCAGGGCTAATTTGTTATCAGCTGCATTAAGAGTTGCATAATTTATAAAAGGATGAATGTAATACTCTATATTTTAAAAATCTCTTTTGCAATGTCCTAAGTCTCCACTTTAAGAATTTCTAGGTATATACTGAGAAATAACGAATTGTAAGATATCAGATAAATCATTTATCTCAGCATGAAATAAACTGTTGTCAGAGGTTTGGAATGCTTAAAATACTAAATAACACAGAAATTAACACTGAGACTCAAACACGTCCCTGAAGAGAATTGGCAAGGATGTTGTAGAAAAGTCTTCAAGTTTCATAGGAGTAATTAAACTGGAACATTGCTGCTCCGTCCAATCCAGAGATGACGTGATTTTTTAAAAATGGTAATTCATTTTTTCTTTCTGGCTTATCAGAAAGGTGAAAGAGATGGGTCTTTCTAGCCTTCAGTGGAGAATGAACCATCACTACGATCTGTATTATTTCTCATGCATGTGAATAGCTCAAAACCCCTTTGCAAAATAAAAAATCTAGCTCGTCTTCTCATTATCTTATTCATTTAAGAATAGGATAAATATCAGCTCTCTGTTTACCCGACTTAGCTTCTGCAGATATGCAGTGTATGTTTCAGCAAAATAAATTATTGACCATTCTGCTCTAATACCACAGAATTTGTCTTTTCTAAAGAGCTTTAATCTTAGTTACCTAGTACAGCATTATTTGTGCAGCTTGAATTTATCCTCACGAAGGTCACTGCTCAGAATGGGATTGGACAGAACTGAAGTTTCCCGTCAGGAAAGCTGTCCTAGTTCAGCTGAGTCATGAAGACACATTTATTGAAAATAAATAAATTTATTGAAAATAAATTTCCAGAACTACCTCTGAGCCTTTGCATTTCTTATATCTTGAGCTGATCCATTCACAAAAAGGGTCCTCTTCTTCACTTATTTCTCAGTTATTTGGTTTTATTCACCTGTGCTCCCAGTGGCTCAGTGCCACCCCCCTCCCTGCCTGCTAGAACATGAGGTGCCTGCATTTGGAAATGTTGGAAATGTAATGTTCGCCTTTGATTCTCCACCTAAAGATGAATAACATGTACTGTTAGTCTGGCTGTGTCCTGCAGAAAATGCACAGCTCATTTATTTTTAAAACATAGCATTATGTGTCTCATTAGACAACTTTCCAGATCTTTGAAACACGCTCTTTGGTTTAAACATCACCCTTGCTCTTTTGTGTAAACCCAACCTTTAAATTCAAAATCAGATTAATTTTCTACCAAGCAAAATATCAAGTCTCCTCTAATTCTAAAATCAAACACAGTTTGAGGGCAAAAATATTCTACAAGTAAAAATCTCTGCAAAATTTTTCCACAAGAGACCACAAAACAATTTTCTTGTTGGTCTCATGGTTTGGATAATTTGGATTGCTCATTTAGAGGAAGTTGCTGCTGTTTGTCTTGTCTGAAGGGATTTGCTTGCCTGACTCAGTACCGTCGTTGGGGTCAGTGGACAGACTCCGAGTTGATGTCAGGAGAAGTGCCTTGTCCTCCCCGCTGGCTGTGGGTCCTTTCTTTTCTGCGTCAGTTCCCCGCCTTTGATGCCAGCTCTCTGGTCCAGGAGAAGACCGGTTAGGATCAGGAAGTAAATATCTCAAAGTTTCGTTTTCGAAGATGTGAGGCAAATTATGATACAGGTTTTTGATTAGTTCTACAACTTAATACGAGGCACCAGGGGTCCAGGGGTCATAAATGTGAGAGCTGCATAGATGCCCGTGAACGTGTAGAAAGAGGCCGTCTCTGCCCCTGGAGGCCCCTCGCTGCGCTGTCCTACCCCTACGACGCCCGCACATGAAGCTGTGAGTCAGCGCTGGCGTTCTGCATTTGCTTACCTTATGCTCCTCTAAGGAGGTTACCCGGCAGCCTGTGTGAGGGGGAAAGGCAACTTGACCCATCTGTGAAACCTGTCACTCTGTGCTTATGCCGTGGTGTTAGTGGGACAGGCATCGTCCATCCACTCTGAGCATTCTCAAGACCTCTGAGTCTCTGCTCAGTCACCCATCACTCCGTTCAGCACACACTCCCTGAGGGTCGGGCGGATGCTAGTTCACTCCTCAGCCCACCTCTGCTTTCCACTGCAGCTGGTGTGCACAGATCCTCAAAGGAGGACAGAACCCCAACTTAAGCCATCCTGGGTAACTCAGCAGCCCCCCAGGTTTTCTACAAAGAATCAGAGCTCACCTAACCTGGGCAGCTAGGGTATCCAAGAAGTGCTGGGGCGTGGTCCCCAAGGTACTCATCACTAACGAGGGCAGGAATGGGTGGATAAAAGCCTCAGCTTGTCTTTTTTTGGAAGAGAATTCTGAGCGACATGCCGTGCAGTTTTCCAGAGGGTCCCCACAAGTCTTGGGCTTCCCTTGCTTATAGTGATAACCAGCTCAGTGCCCACTTTGCTGGGTTTTCTTGGTCCTTCTATCACTCTCCCAAACCCTCACTTTGGTAATCACCTTCCAAATAGGCTGCCTGTAACCAAGACTTGGTCTCCAGCTCCCTTTGTTTTCTTATTTTTTTATTTTTTTGCACTTTTTGGCCAGGGCTGGGTTTGAACCCGCCACCTCCGGCATATGGGGCTGGCACCCTACTCCTTTGAGCCACGGATGCCGCCCAGGCTCCCTTTATTGATAAATACAAACTTAGACACATTCTCAGATCATTTTAGTTCAATAAACTTCTTTTATTGACCATAAAGTCTTACGCAATGCCCTAGCATCTAAAGACAATGTAATACAGTAACACCGTCTTCACCATCACAGTAGAATATTACAATTGCTACCGTAGCAGCATGACCAAAGGTCTATGGGAGCTCAGAGGAGGAAACATTAACTATTTTGCAGGGATAGGGCCAGTGGGAGCAGAATTTGTTGCCAAACAATTCCGGGACAGATTCTGAACTGATGCCAGGAGCATCAAATAATAGGGTGTGGCATGGAAAGCAAAGAAAAAGAAGCAATTTGAACAGACATTAAGAACGTGGAATACTTAATCCTTCAGTGCAAGTTATGGAGCACTTTGTACATTCCACATTTTACGCCAGGCACAGGGGACGTGTCCAAAAAACAGCATTTTGTATGTGATGTTGTCAGGACTTCTAATACACTGCCAGTCCTCCACTGACTTTCCATCATGTTGCAAATATGTTTCACATCAGGGATTACAATTTTATTTTTAATTTCAGGAAAAAATTTACCCAAACATTCAACTTCTGAAGTTATACCCTATTCATGCATCATTACTAAAGCAGTCTTCTCTCTTGACATATTTTGAAGAATGCCCTAATGAAACAGACATGAAGGAACCCACGATGATGTGTTGAGAGGCTCAAAAACATTTGGTCTTCTTGGACAAGCATTTCTAAAATAAACTAAAACTTTTTTGGTTCAAATTTTCCCTTCAACGTCTCAGCCCATACTGCTGTCACCCATGAAATAAGAGAGAGTGTTAAACACCAGGCTGAATGGGGACTTTACTGGCCATAATCACTCAGGAAATTTTGGTCTGTAAACCTGACCCGGAGTCATTCAGAAAACCAGCCCTGAGACCTTCGTCTGGAAAACTCTGTCGATGTGAGGGGAGCTGAAGTGGAAACAAAGGTGAAAAGGGGCACAACTGGCTCCCAACTTAATGAAATACACAGCCATCTCTGTCTGTAGGGACAGATTTATTTCCTGCTAAAACATGTATTTCCTGTCTCATAAACACAACTCGAGTGCACCTTTTCAGACACCGAGGAGAGACTAGGGCAGCAGAGCAGCGGGCATAATGAATAGGTCCAGCTCACACTGAGTTCATTTTTCTTTCTGGAAGGTCACGTTTCGCACTCTAAATTTAGTGTCTACCTGCCTCACCCCCAGCCCAGCACTCGGTCTCTATTTTTAAATGATGATCACAGTTTTTTAACTCAGTAAACTGCCTTGTGAAAATATTCTTCTCATCTATTTTTTTTTTTCCTTCCTCTGAGGAGCAAAGTATTTCCTGACATCTGTTTTGGATTTGTTTTTCTTTTAATTTCTGTGTATGCCTCTTTTTCCTATCATCTGTGCTAAATTGAAAATAGCATGTTAGGTTGCAGGGCTCTTTGCCATTTCTAGATTGATATTGCTTTTCACCCCAGGGGCCTCAAAAGGACATTTGTGTTACCTCCACATCAATCATGTTGCCCGTTGCAATTCAGCCACCTCAGTGTTAGGGGACAGAGACAAAGCTGTGCGTCCCTGAAAACCTCCCACCAGGATATTCCGTAAGCCAGGAATAATTACCCAGTAGCTGTGGGTAGTCTCTGCTATGGATGGAGGTTTGTGCCCTTCCCACCCAATGCATGTGTTGAAGTTCTAAGCAGCCAAGGGAGGGGACTTGAAGTTGGGGGCTTTGGGAGGTCATTATCTTATCCTGAGATAACTGACAAGTAAGTCTTGCTATAATTACTCACAGTAGTTTTTATATGAATGTCTATGATTAAACTGAAACATGTATATGCACGTGTTTGTAAATGTGCATTCTATACACGCATGCATTACCTATTCATTTGTACTGTGTACATGTATGTAATGCACGTGTTTGTACATACATGTGTATGTAAGTAACCCTACAACTGCATTTGTAACATATCTGCATATAGAACACACGTTCCCAAGTAGCACACACATGACACCTGTGATGTCAGCAGCAAGTTCTGCCAGGCCATCCCAGCCCCTGAATTCTTTGTGGTTCAGAATCTGGAGAATGAGTAAACAGTTGGAAAGTGAGAAAGGGAGCTCCTGAGAAGTATTGCTGAAAATTAGAAATGGCTTCTCTTCAATGTTCTCTGAAAAATGAAATTCCTTTTTATCTGCTGCTTGGCAGCTACACTCCTCTTTGAATGCCACTCCATGCAAATCTAAGCCATGTGGCCCCTTGGCTTCCATTTAGTCTAATACATAGATGCGTCACCAAACAGTGCTGACCTGGTCAGTTCAGTTCCAGCAGAGGTCACTTTCCAAAGGACTCTACAGTTTTCTGTATTGTGTCTGTAAATGAAATATTTTGTGAACGGCATTTTAAAACAGCAAGATAGTATGTAAATATGAAATATTTCTATTAATAGTAATGTGGGGAAACTCTAAAATCAAAGTAAGAAGTAGCTAAAGGGAAAAAATACAACAAAGATATTGTATTCCCATTACCCCTTCCAGAATAGCATTGAGAACTGGGCCAAGAACAGTCAACAGGATGGCAACTGTTTCCATAAAAGACTCAGCCCAGCTCCAATGGCGGACAGGGCTGGGAGTCAGAGGGGAGCTCTGCCCCCTCTGGTGACCACTGACCGCCAGGCCACCCTCTCACGACAGCTGGCCCCACACCATCTGTATTTTGAGATGTTCACAAAAGAGTGGGAAGATATTTTCCTCTCATTTTCGGCAGGAAACAATTTCTGCAAGTGATTGACTACACTAAACAATCCTTATTGTAGAATTCACATTTCCTTAAATGAGTATCTCTTTATAAAATGGGATATCTGCTCAGACTGCTCCACAAGCTCAATTCTCATGATCTCCAGTGACCTTGGAAAGGAAAGGATAGAACTGGAGGGTCTTTTTGGGATATGGTGTTCCTTAACTGTGGATTATTAACTTCTAAAATTACTAAAACGAAGGAAATCTTGGAATATTTCCCAAAGGTACTTAGTCTGTGCTTTTCAAAGTTCAAGATGCGGTTTCATGATGAAATCCAAGACATAAATAATGATTTTCAAACTTCATGAGAGGTTATTCCAAATTAAATAATTACATGATTCTTTATAAAAAAAATAGATACAGGTGTTGGGTTTCTTTTGGAGTTACCTGAAAAATGATTTCCCGGAGCTGACCAACTGCCCTGTTCCCTTATGACTTTGATTCAATTCTTAAAGAAGCGTGGGATCCAGACGGGGAGAGGGGTGGAGAAGCAGCGGATAGCAGGAGATCAAAGCGTGCGCGCTGGAGGAGAAAAGGCTTTTTCTCCGTGGCTTTGAAAATCTCCTTTCAAGGGGTCCCCTCCCATACTCCCTCCCCTACCCCCTCCCCGCCCTGGGCTTCGGCTGCGCTGCAGATGGGCCCGCAGTAAGCAGCTGCTGGGGACCTGGCCCCCGGCTCCGCGCTCCCTGCCAGCTGGCCCGCAGCAGCAGCCTGGGCTCGTGGGAGGAACCGATTCTTCCCAGCTGTGGTGCAAAAGAGAGAGAAATGGGTCCTTCACCAATTTTCCTTCTAAGCCATCTTCGTTTCAGCGCAATTCCAACAGCAACGACTTCCCCAGACCTCAGCATCTGACCGCGCAGCCGACTCCCAAATTCTGCGTCCCTGCGCGCAGGCTGCATTTGGGTAAGGCTAAGAGGCGGCAGAAGCCCTCACTGTGGCAAGCCGTGAATAAGGGATGAAAGGAGAAACCTCAGTCCAACGTACGGGGACGTGTGAGCGCAGTCAGCACGCGGTGGGGGCGCCACCAGCAGCCACCAGTAGCCATCGGGAGCCCGGGGAGACCGGCGGCGGGAAATGCGTCTCCCTCGCCTGTGCTCAAGACCCACTGGGAAGAGATGCACCTTCCTCAGCTGGCGTGTTTCTGCTAAAAGGCAGCCTCAAACAGTGTTTACAAACAGTAAATTTTTAAGAGCTCCATATTTGACATGAAATTCAGCAAGGAGCTGAAGACTGAAGGAGTTGAAGAACAAATTCTATCTGGAGATGACATGAGAAGGGTTCCCAGAAGGTCACTGGCCAGCTCCCTAGGAAAGTGCAAGGTCGCATCTCTCTTTAGAAATGCAGGGTAGCCAGCCACGGTGGGAGGCCGGTGCTGGAGGATCCATTGAGCTCAGGAGTTTGAGATCAGACTGAGCAAGAGCCAGACCCCATCTCTACTAAAAGCAGAAAAATAGCCTGCGTGTGGTGGTGGGTACCTCTAGTCCCAGACACTGGGGAAGCTGAGGCAGGTGGATCGCTCAAGGCCAAGAGTTTGAGGTTGATGTGACCTATGATCTATGTTGCCACCACAGCACTCTACCCAGGGGCTACAGAGTGAGACTTTGTCTCAAAAAAAAAAAAAAAAAAGAAAAAGAAAAAAGAAAACGAAATTTAGGATGGTCATCACAGCATTTTATATATTTTTTCATAAAGATGAATGATTTTGCTTGCAAAGTTTTTAATGTTTTGAATTCATATCTTTTCCTCCTAAAGGCAATTTCTTATCACAGTTTGAACTGGATAAGACACTGGAAGAGAAAACGGTGGGCTGCAGGGCCCCTCCCGGGGCTCCTCCGGAGTCGACCAGGTGGCCTTGCACACAGCAGCCCGGTCATCCATGCAGAGTACTTTGCCCCTAACTAATCCTGCCAGGACCTGGGGCATGGAGAAACAGAGGAGGAGGAGGGTAACTGACTGGAAAATGGGCTGTTTGCAAGACTCCCAGAGACAGGGTCTGAGACACCGCCCGGGAGTGTCAGTGAATAGAGACCTTGGCTTCCTGATAGAAGTGAAGATGTGAGCCCGTAAGAATTTGGGGAGGTACCAGCTTGGCCACACCGACGCAGGTCACGGCGCAGACCTTTCCTTTGCTCCCTAGAATTGTTTGCTGAAATACACGCCACATGGGCTCCTAAATCCAATAAGCACGGCAAATCCTGAAAGTCCTCGGGTCCTTGAGGAGAAGGTAATGTGAGGGAGAACCCAGGGGGCTTCCCAAAGCACGGCGTGCCTCCAGCCTGCTTCCCACTCTGGCATCCCTTCGCCCCTCCCGTCCCCCGAGATCTAACAGGCCCCTCCATCTCTTCCCAAGCTGCAACCAAAAGCAAGCGTAAATCTGAGATGTGCTGCCGGTGATGGGGGAGAAGGCTGTGTAATTATAGAACATGGGATGAAAACAGATTAGAAACCATTTATAATTTGCAATTTGTGCACACGAGAGCTGGTTGTTGAAAAGAAGAAGGAGAATAAATGAATGAACGTGATTTTCCTTTTAATATCATAGTTGTGAAATGTTTTAACAAAACAGGTATAGAAGAGAGAAATAATACTTTTAAGATAGCATTTTTCTAAAGCAATGAGGTGAAATTAAAGAACAGAAATGTTCACGTAACACACACCATATTTCTGCAATCCATCTGGGGCCCACGGACATTACACTTTCAAATACTCTTTATCTTGCCCGGCTGCCGCATTTTATCACACGTAGAAGTAGTGCTTTAGGAAATAGGAGCCCAATGGCTAATAAACACTGTCTGATTCAGTGATTTATTTTCTTCAGAAGTTATAGCTGTGTTCAAAATGATATTCAGCAAAGTGTCACACATTAATTTAGAAATATATCAACAGGAAAATTTATCTGTGAACTTTACAATATCACTAGATACTATAAGAACACTCCCCCCCACCGTGATCAGAAACAACAGTCACAGCAACATGCCTCAGGAGTGTCACTAAACACCCACAGCAAGGCCTGCGCTCAGCCCCTTCCCGTGGGCAGAGCCCACGCAGAGCAACATGGCAGGGGAGGGGTGGGGGGAAGAAGGGACGCGTTTGAAGGAGTTGACCTCCTATTACCCATTACCTTAGTGAGCTGAATTCTCTCAGCGCTTAAAGAATGTGACTGGTAATTGCAGGTAAGGCTTCTTGGGGAGAGAGGAGGAAAGATGGTGCAAAGACGATAGAAGTCAGTTACGCCTATGGAGCCAGCTGGCTAGTAAATTTATGAAAACACAGGAAGAAATAGCCCAAATATATTATTAGTTTAGTGACAAGAAAAATATAGTGATGGAAAACTATTTAGTGATAAGAAAAATATTTGTAGGTCTTCTAAACAACTGTTCCAAAAATTGAGTTTGGTCCTAAGATTTTGTGTCCTATACAATAATCCCATGCACACAAGTAATTGGACCTTATTGGGTTGTTGTGATTACATGGGCAGATTGGAGGATTACGGCAAAGAACCATGGCTCATCAGTTAATCTCCCTCCTTCCCAGACTTCATGCTTACTCCCTTGTGACTTATTTTGATGAATTCTCTTTCTATGCCACTGAAACCCATACACAGTTTGCCTTGTCTGTAGTCAAGAATTGTGATACTGGAAATCACTCCTGTGCGCAGATAGGAAGACACTCTGGGAAAAGAAGCAGAAGAGAGACCCAAACCATTGCCAGCGCAGCAGGGAGCTGTGAGTTGCAGACAGTGCCTATCACCCAAACTAAATCCCCCTTCCCTTGTTAACTAAGTGCTCATCGCTGTTCACCAAACTCCTTGCAAGCATCTCTACCTTCAGACCCTCACTCACACCAATTTTCTACAAGGCCCTAGAGTTACTATGAGCACTAAATGAGATGACTCATGTGTGGATGTGGGCAGCAGGGCTGGGACAGAGCTAGCTGTCAACTAAGGTTGGCATTTGGTAGCTGCTCAGTTTGTTGGAAAAATAACATTACATATAAATATAATATCAAAAATAAAGTTGGCCCTGTGGCTCAGGCCTATAATCATAGTACTTTCAGAGGCTGACCTAGGAAGATAGCTTGAGACCAAGAGTTCAAGACCAGCCTGAACAACATAGTGAGACTCTATCTCTACAAGAAATAAAAAAAATTAGCTGAACGCACCTGTAGTCCCAGCTACTCAGGTGACTTAGACTTGAGGATCTCTTGAGCCCAAGAGTCTGGTTGCAGTGGGCTGTGAAGATGCCACTGCACTCCAACCTGTGTGATGAGCAAGACACTGTCTCAAAAAAAATTTAAATACTAGCACTTGGCTAGTATGAGTCTCCTGTGGTCCAGTTCACATCCTGAGTTTTCAATGAATCTTCTCCAAACATTCCAGCCAAACCATTGTGACCTATTCACATGCAAAGGGGGCAGTTCTTCCAAATAAGGAAACTTATTTGGTTGCCTTTCTATAAGAAAGCGCTTCTGGGCAGTGCCTGTGGCTCAGGCAGTAAGGCACCAGTCCCATATATCGAGGGTGGCAGGTTCAAACCCAGCCCAGGACAAACTGCAACAAAAAGATAGCCAGGCATTGTGGCGGGCACCTGTGGTCCCAGCTACTCGGGAGGCTGAGGCAGGAGAATCGCCTAAGCCCAGGAGCTGGAGGTTGCTGTGAGGTGTGTGACGCCACGGCACTCTACCGAGGGCGATAAAGTGAGACTCTGTCTATAAAAAAAAAAGAAAAAGAAAAGAAAGCGCTTCTTTCCTTCTTCCCTAAATGTGGATACTAAAAGTGTCACTATGTACCAGTTGAGGGGCTCCCTCAGCTGGTACAGTCAGTGCTCCTCTGAGCTGGGTGGCACACATGGCCAGTGTCCTCACCACGTGGAGAGCACTGGGATGCTGTGACAGGCATGGCGTGTGCACCACAGAATGAGTGCAGAGGGGAACAGCCCCAGTGAAACCCCCAGGGTTTGGGCATTTCTCGCCCCTTGTCTTGGTTCAGCTACTACCGAATGGCCTTGTGACTAGGCCGGATTCCTGAAGCAGGGTGGACGTGTTCACCAGGGGGAGCCCAGTTTGCCTCCCACTTGGAAGTTGTCTCCAAATTGTATATATTTCACCTGCTGTGTCTCTGTACTTTCAGCACTTTTTCCTCCTAATTGCTGTTCCGTATATCATTGAAGAAGGAGAAAAATTATTCCTCTGTAATATTGGAGCTTTCTGTAAAAATACCTGGTACAAAAACACAGAGACAAAATAGTTGAGAAAAATTTTACAGAATTCTCTGGTTTGCATAGAAACAGGATAACTCCTGGGAAGTGTTAACCGGGTAGGTTCCTGGTTACCACCCTTTGGGTCTCTCGTCCTGGCCAGTTCCTCGGCCGCCCGCCCCTCTCCAGACGCAGCATCTGACGTCGGGGCCGCCATTCTGCTGCCTGCCCCAGATTTGTCTCTTTCACTGTTGTGTCCTCACTCCCGTTGACTAACGCTGTCTGCGGTGTGGTTGATTGTTCATTCATTTCACGATTGCTCTGAATCAGGTGCAGGCCCTGGTCTGAGGATCCAGCCCTGAGTAAAACAGGCAAAAACCTCTCCCTTGCTAGAACTTCATGTGACCGGAGAGTGACAGGAAGTAAGAAGAAGAGCAAGTCTGTGGAGTATTAGGTAAACTAAATGCTGAGAAGGAAAAATGAATGTGAAACACCCGGATGGTGGCCGAGATGACATTATAGATAGAGTGGCCAGGGAGCAAGGGGAGAGGAAAAGGCAATGCAGGATGGCACCCCGGCCTCAGCCTGAGTGCTGGCAGGACTGTGGAGGGGCCATGAGGGCAAATATCAGGAACCAGTCGGCATTTTCAGGATGAGTGTCAGGTGGGAAGGCCAAGAAGCTAGCTGGGTATTGGGGCCGGGGGCGGGGCAGGGCGACGTCCGGGTTGGAGATATAAGCACCTAACAGATGGTCATGTCTCAATCTGGATATGATCACATGGGGCGGGGGGGACGAGAAAGAGCATAAAGTCTGGGCCTTGGAGCGGCCTGGGAGACACAGCAACCCAGAGAAGCCTGGACAGGAGCAGTGGGAGGCCGGGAGGGCAGCATCTGGAGAGAAGGCCCTTTAAAACGCAGCAGGACCTGTGTCCAAGCCTGCTGAGAGAAGCCGCATGAGGACCAGGAAAGGGTCCTGTGCTGAGCAACATTGGCAGCAGTGATGCTTTTGAGACAACCTACAAAGGACAGTGATGGCAGGAAACCAAAGGGCCCCAGACTCAGGGACAAAGAGAAGTTGTATTCTTAAATACCAGGAGTTTGCCTTTCCTTTCAAATTTTTTTTTTTTTTTTTTTAGACAAGGCCTCACTCTGTGGCCTGTTCTAGAGCACAGTGGCATGATCGTGACTCACGGCAGCCTCAAACTCCCCGAGCTCAGGCTATATCCTCCTGCCTCAGCCTCCCGAGTAGCTGGGATTACAGACACCAGACACAACACCCTGCTAATTTTTCTACTTTTAGCAGAGATGGGGTCTCACTAAATGGTCTCAAGCTGGTCTCAAACTCCTGAGCACAAGGGATCCTCCTGTCTTGGCCTCCCGGAGTGGTAGGATTATGGGGTGTGCCACTGGGCCCGGCCCAAACCCCTCTTTGTGGAGTAGCTTAGCAACAAGAGCCTTTCTTTACTATTTTTTTTCTTTTTTTTTTGCAAAAATGTTTGAAAGACACAGGGAAACTTGTTGAGCTGAGGTGTGATTGAGCAGCTTGACAAACGCTGTCTCACTTCCAGCAATTCTGATGGCAGAGTTCCTTCAACAGAGATGTTCCAAAACAGCTCTCCACTTTCTTTCCACCCAAAAGCTTCAGGAAATTTCCTTCTTGTAAATTGGCCGCTGGAGGATGATTACTGAGAAATCTTGGAAAGCTGGCACTTTTTATTTTTCAAGAATAATCTCCTAAAAGCTTTTTCTCACTTATAAGTAAAAAGACACTAAAATCACCTTCATTTTTCTTTCTGTTTCCATAGCTCTTCATGGAAAGCATTTCTTAACCTGGAATTTTCACTCAAAAAAAAAGAAGAAGAAAAAGAAGATACATCAATTCAACAGCTGCACAGGAAAAAGTCAAAAGACACCTTTAAAAGTAGGAGATATTAGGCTAACTTATTACCTCTTGTCCCAAAAGGAACATGACAGGCTGTAGCTTCTACCTCAAAAGGTAGAAGAACAAGGGAAATCTCATGTTTTTGACATTTGTCAATTAAACGAATTATATTGTGGTTAAAAATATATATATATTCATGAACTCTAATGATAGCTACCACTTGGCTTTCTAATAATAACTCCTTCTCTTTTCAATAAGTAACAAGCACATGGGTGCGTGCCAAAGTACACTGCCATCAATTTCTGTCTCTTAGAAAGGTTCCTTTGCATGGGAAGGAAGAAGAAAACATGAGCTTTGCAGTAGAATGTTGATTCATTTAGGAAATTGTAGACCTGATGTTGCTTAACTCCTGAAACTCAAACCCATATTACCAGAAGTCATACATCAATAGCAAACACGGCCCTCTACCCAATCCTCATTTGATAGCCACATGGACAACACCTTTGCAAACTGGATGGCCATCCATCAGCTATCTGTGATCAAGGAGCCCAATTCAACACTGTTTCTGAAGTCTAATATGTACCAAATGTGCAGCTTTGTTTCCTAGCAATCCTCCTTACAAGATAGAAAATGGAGACACTTGGCTTCCTCAAAGTCCCCCAGTGCCTCGTGATTAGAACCGGTATGGTACACATCTCCTGGTCTCCGCAAATGCTGTGGATGCACTCATCCCACAGAGCTGCGTTGTCTTCTAAACCTCTCCAAGCATTGTGGGCATGATGGCACTTGCCTCAGTTTGGGGAGAACCATTTTTAAAACACATTTAAAAAATCAAATGAGACCTCAGAATTCACTGAAGGGATCATCTCAGGCTTGCAATATAATTTCTTAAATTCAAACATTACCTCCAATTTGATGTACGCTTACAGAACTCATGGAAACTTTAACATAGCCGTACATTAAATGTACATGTCTCTATACAGTATTTTCATTAAAATGATACTTTTCTTAATTAAAAAGATTACACTTTAGGACAGAACAAATAGGGTAGGAATAAATGACTGAAATGGAGAGTTTCTAAATTTAGTAAATTTATCCATGGGGCATACTTGTACTGAAAATCTATTCACTGTTTATGTTCAAGTGGAAATTAATTAGGTGTCCTTTATTTTATCCAGGAATTCAGAACAGTGCCTTTGAAGCACACGATGCTTGAACGATATCTGGGTGATTGTTTTCTGAGAAGTACAGAAGGCTTTCTTGAGGCTGCTCTACTGTTCTAAAAACATCATACAAAACTGTTGTATGATGGCAGTGCTACCACCACCTGAGCATTGTTAGAAATTCAGGATTTTCAAATCTTCAGGTCCCAGCCAGACTTACCAGCTCAGAAGTTCTGAGGGTCAGGATTCTCCCTGCTCCACACCCCACCTCGGTTCCAATATACATTTATGTTTCACATCCCCTGATTAGGGGGATGGTTTTATTTGCATTAGTATCTCAAACCAAATAGACAGTACTTGAAATTGAGAAAAGAAATAAATTTTGGTTGTTGCTAGTTTGTTTTTTGTTGTTTACTACAGATGCACAAAATGTGAATCCTTTCTTAATTAACAGTGAGGGAGGAGCTGTGGGGAGTCAAAGGAAAAGGAAGGTGTTGACATCTTGGCCTGTGTAGCTCTCCATCCAGGGCCTGGACTTAGATACTTTCCTTAGCACCAAGATTATTTATTGCCTACAGCCCAAAGCCATTTAATCATATCAGCTCCAATGTAAGGTCAATTTGGCAGATAGCAGGGTCACCTTATCTAAACAACACCTTATAGTGGTTTCTAAGTAATACCAGGTAATGAACATTTCAAAGCTGCTGAGTGAAATGCTGAATATAATGCTTTTGCTTTTACATAAATGTCTGGATCCAAGACATAAACAAAGAGATGTTATAACAAAGAAATTTTAAAGTGTCAAATGATCAGTGAATTACAGTCCTCTGCCTATGTACCTCACTTTGGGAGAGTGGGTTAGATGCCATATTATCTTCTTTACCTTAACAGAGAATTATATATCTACAGACTCAATGCGTATTTTTCATGTATTCTAACAATATTAAACCAGAAGCATGCCAACTGGTAATGAAACACTGGAATCAACAATTTTTCATATCTTATTCTTTAAATTTTGGCATATTTCAAGGCCTTTGACTGAGTAAACAGATGTTGTATTTGTTTTTAAATAAATAAATAATTTTCATGCTATCAACCTTGGTCACTCATTCCTTTTTGAATTTTCTCTCTTAGGTTCTATATACAAAAAAATTTAACTATTGTCTACATAGACTATAATTGTCACCCTTCCTAATACAATATTATGTCTTTATTTAACAGAGTCTGATTAAATGTTTCACTGAATAGTTATAACTTTTAAGAGGCATAAAACATATGAAGACATAAACATGGAAGTATGTGTCTGTACTTAGAAAACATATGTATAGATATATATCAGATATATATTTTTTGTCAACATTAAAACAGATTTTAATCATCTATTAAATGACATTGTAGTCTCCTGCCCTAAGTACATACCATGGCCATGTAGAGCTTTTCATTAAACAAACTAACAACACAAAAGACTCAAGAAAATGGATAAGTACTATCTCCTACATGTTAATGACAGCAAACATTCAAAGATTGTAACTGGAGAATAAATAATTCATATGTAATAAGCATTTTTTATAAAATATAAAATGACAAACATTACCAATTGCAATTTGAATCAATAAGCAATTTTTAATACAAAACTTTGAACTACAATATGCAGGAAATGACATTCTTCCTTGATAGGTGAGTAAACACATACATTAGAAAAGTATCAGTTCTCTCAAAATTTGTTAATTTCTCTAGGACAAATCCAGTTCAACGAAAACTTTGCTAATCCTATATGGACTTTAAGAACGTGGACTCACACTGAAACTTCATCAGCAGGACAGGTGACCAGCAGACGCCAGTCATCCCTGGAACCCTAAATAAACTAACCAGGTGTTAATGTGCTTACATTGAGAGGTGCCTGTTAAACTTATAATAAAATTTGAAAAATTAAAAGAGGAACAGTTACTACTATGCATAAATGCATTACCTTTGCTAAAAAAGGAAATAACATACTTCACTTTCATTATATGTTGACTTTAGCTTAAAATAATGTGGAAAGTAATAAACTGCATATATTTGAAAATACAATACCTCGATGCAGTTATTCCCCAAGGAAGCAACAGCTCTGACAGATAATTGCCTTTGTGCTACTCAAACATGAAAAGCCCAACTTTGTTTTGAAACCAAATTCCAGTCAACCTCAAGAAGTCCCTTAATTCCCTTGATTATGAAAACATGATTCTATCTTCTAAAGCAAATGAGGAAGATTGCAGAAGGTTGAAGTCATATCTGCATCTTATAACTCATTTCTTTATGTCCAAGGAGTTTCATCTGTCTGAAAAATGATGACCTCATTAATATACAGATAGTCCAGCAAGCCAAGGCATGTTTTTGTAGGTAACATGAAAGCAAAGGAATTTTCTTTCTTTTATGAAATAAACGCTCTAATTTTTGCAAAACAAAATTATTAGAAACAAAAATACTGCCTGTAAGCATACAGAGCTACTACAAAACCGGGGGGAAAAACATAAAAATGGAATCATTCCAGTATTAATTTCAATGTTCGATTTATGTCTAGGATGTTCTTTTTTGAAATATTCAGATGGTGTAAATTGCTGTTTTCTTGCTAGATTGAACTGAAAAACACACATTTATTTGATGTTGTGAAGTTTATACAGGTTTCCTTGTAGCCTTCTTCTTCTAACCAGTGTTCACAGATTACTGAAATAATTTGATCAAAAATGCTCACATGAATAAATTCTCTGATTTTGTATTCCTTACTACATTCTGGATGAGGAGTCATTTGGGTTTTTTTTTTCAAGAGTTTGAATATAAAGACTGAGCCAGAACATTGAATGTCAAGTTGTAAAATGTGGCATGAAATGCTAAATTGAGATGTGAAATCAGCCCATGGCAGGCTTTCGAAGAAATAGGTAAGGCAAAAAACTCAACCAGACTCAGGTCCTCCCTTCCTAAGTTTATATGCCAGTGGGTGGAGAGAAGATGGCAGCGCTGTGTGTAAGGAGGGGTGAAAAATATAAAACTCAGACTACAAGCCTGTGCATTCCCTGAATCTCACTTCTCACCTGAGCCTGTAGGTCACACTTATATTCCTGAGAACTCTGTTTACATCCAGTTCACTAAATCCACCTCCAGTCACCACTCTGGGTGGGTAAATGTCGCAGGTATGACAAGGATTGCAAAGAGGGGGTGGAACGTTCTGGGACTTAACAGCTTATTAAGGTTCACAAACATACAGCTGCAACAGAAGACAGGAAAACCAGGAGAAAGAGAGTAAGTGTCCAGGGGAGTCAGATGGGTTTCGCTTACTACCTGGTGCCCTGAATAAAAGTGAGTATGAAGATGGCAGCCGGTGAAATGATTCTATGGTGAGAATTTGGGAATGAGAACTCAGACTTAAGCAGAGAGGAGATATGCTGGGTGCTGCCCTGCAGCGGAGGATGTGGGTAGAGAAAGGGGACAGATAAAGCAGAGAACATCATCAGGGCCCTGGTGGCTGACCACACAGCCATTCAGAGGAATTCGTGTTCACCTGGTTTGATGGTCACTGGTGAGGAAAGAAGTGTCTCCATGAAATGGTGGCCAGAGGACAGCACAGAAGCTGAAGAAGAAGGAGGATGTGCAAGGCCTGGAGTCCGTCCGGAAAGGATCGTGGGTGCCTGGTGCATCTGCAAAACAAATTCTGTCTCTGATTTTCACTCCTTTCTATGAGGAGGTTACAGCATGACAGTTCGGGCATCTGGTGAGAAGTGACTTTCCATTCATCTACAAAGAACTGGGTATCTTTACATATTGTATGTGGATCGTAAACCAACTTTTCAGAAAGAAAAGCTGAGGCGGGCAGGTGACTAAGTAAACGCCGTGGGAGTCCTAACTCACTTCCCTACCTCCCTGTGCTGTGCCCAAGGCATGGTCAGTAGCCAGTTCTGTGAAACCCATTTCTAGACCGTGACTCTCATCTGGAGAGATGGTTAAAACGTGCACGATCAACCTGGATTCTGGACCGAGACCTGCACTTCTAACTAGGTCTGTCCTGGGTAGCTTGGGTACCATGCTTCACCGACCACACCTTAAGTACCAAAGTATTAAAACATTTTCTTTTGCATTATGTGTCACAGAGAAAGTAGCTGACAGTGGGTCAGAAATAGATCCAGTAAAGAGAGAGTTTCAATTAAAGATAGGATTGATAACAACGCCTTGTATTTATTTGTGTTACAGTGTGTAAAATTCTTTTAGAAATATTGTCTCTTGTGACGCTGCCTAAATTATCTCTCTGTCTACATTCAGTCACTGCCATACATTCTGAGAAAGACGTCATCAGGCGATCCCGTGCGCGAGCATCAGAGTGGCCCAGCCCTCTGCACACTGGTCTCTGTGGTCCAGCCTTGTGCTCCTCAGCTCCAACCTGCACAGCGTACTGAACACTGTAGGGGATTTTAGCACAATGGTAAGTGTCTGTATATATAAACATAGTAAAGGGACAGTACAAATGCCATATGAAGGACGAAAATTGGCCTCTCTATTGTGGGTGCTGACCGTGCATGGAGCTTGCAGGGTTAGAGGTTGCTCTGGTTGAGTCAATGTGTGAAGGCCCAGGACGTTGCTGTACATGGCTGTAGACTTTATAAACGCTGTGCATGTAAGCTGCACAAAATTTATGAAAGATAATGTACTTTCTTTAATAATAAATTAACCTTGGCTTACTGTAAAATTTTTACTTTAAAACTTAATAGTTGTTATTACTTTTTGACTCTTTTGGAATAACACTTAAAACACAAACACATCACGTTGCTGTGCAAAAAATATTTTCTTTCTTTATAACTTTGCACTCAAATCTTTTGTCCATTTAAAACATTTTTTTTAATTTTTAAATTTTTTTGTTAAAAACTAACACACACACACATTAGTCCAGGACTACTCAGGCTCAGCATCACCAATATCAACACCTTCCACCTCCACGTCTTGTCCCACTGGAAGTTCTGTAAGGACAGTAACATGCATGGAGTTGTCATCCCCTGTGGCAGCAGTGCCTTCTTCTGGAATATCTCCTGAAGGACTTGCCTGCAGCTGTGTTCTAGTTATTTTTTTAATAAGTAGAAGGAATACACATCTAAAAAAACAATGAAAAGTCAGTTTAGTAAATACAGAAACCAGTAACATAACCATTTATTCCCGTTACCAAGTATTACACACGTACGTAGTTGTATGTGCTGTACTTTTGTATGACTGGCCACATAGCAGGTTTGTTTATGCCAGCACCACCACAAACACCAGTAACGTGTCACACAAGGACATTACAATGCTGCAAAGTCACCAGGCAACAAGAATTTTTCAGCTCTATTACAATCTTATGAGATTGCTGTAGTTTATACAGTCCATCATTAACCGAAACTTTGTAATTTGGCACATGACTGTACATTTATATATAACATTGAGATCACTTAAAAATTTATGTTAAAAATTATAAATTTTCTTTCAGGATGACATCTAGTGACAAGTAAACATCTTAAAGCAGAGACTATCTCTAGCAATAGCAATGACGTCCATAAGCTGGACATACTCAATGAGGAATAGCAATGACGTCCATAAGCTGGACATACTCATGTCCTTGCGGATTACACAGCCAGTGACATACAAGCGCATCCCAACTACCTTAAAATAAGAACTCTAAATAAAAGACAGGAATTGTAGGCCTTTGCCTACATATGTCAGTAAAAGCATAGGGATTTTCCCATGGAAAAATGTCTTAGAAAGAACAGGAAGGTTTCAAGGAGACATACTATGATTTATGGGTTTTCCCCTCAAAACATCTCACTATTAGTTTATACCAGTTATATTCAGACAGATTTTTCTAAGTGTTGTGTCTAGATAGTAAAGTATTGAAGAAAAATGGGAGTTTCTTTATAATTTTATATTAGATTTATCTCCTTTAAGAGGATCAAGAAATACACAACAGAAGTCCAGTTTTCTTGACCCAACGGGAAAACTTAGAGTGGGTTTGATTCCTTCCTTTACAAGGTCAAGTCCAGTTTTGAGAAAGCACAAAGAAGGACCCATGTCTCTAACCCTCCTCCTCAAAACAATGAATGATAAATCCCACCTTTCACCATGGCTACTAATTTCATGAAAGTTGGGCAGCTTGGGGTGGGGAGAAATGCAGGGTGAGGGAGTCGATGGTGTAACTCTGCATGATCAGGACTCATCTATGGGGACAGGGGGCACATGTCCCGCCCGGGGCTGGGCAGGATCTTTGATGATGGGGAGTTCCAGGCTATTCTGATTTTCAAATGCTTCCTCTCTTCTCTGACCATGGTAAATGAGATTCAATTCCCAGAGCACAGAAACTCATTGTTCTCTACTTAACACATCATAAATTAAAATTTGAACCTCTACCTTTCCTAAATGGGCCAGATATAACTCTACTAAAGATTAACTCGAAAGTGGTAAGAAATAAAAGAGGCAATAATAGCCCAAAACTTAGGAGAACAGATCGATAAAAACTTCTGGTAAGGATTACACAGTTAATGGAACACTTTGCAGATATCCTCAAGACACAGGTAATTCTATTCCAAAATATTTTTTGAAAATCAAAACACATATTTTTTCATAAGATAATTTTATTTATGATAGAAGCCTGTGATGTCTACTTAGTTAAAAGTGTCACGAGATCAGATTACTTGGACTTGTACTATGTTGTCTAAATAGCATGCAACAGAAAACACGCTCAGATTTCAAACTTGGGATTCCAGGAACAGAAGAGCCTGAGATGATGGAGAGACATGGCCTCTCTCAGTCCTCAGCCACTTACAGTGGTTCATAGACCTCAGCTGACTTTTAGGAGGGATGAACATCTGAGGACAGTCACAACGAATTCAGGGTCAGGGATAAGGATGTTTGTGAGTGAGGTCAACACGGAGATGCCTCCAACAGTGACCACATCCCAGTTTTCTCCTGCAAAGATTCTCTCGCCTTCCGCCACCCCCTCCTACCCTTTTATGTCATCAAATCCATTGTGACAATTCTGCCATGTGCCTGTTTCCTCCTCAACTTCTTCTACTTCTCTCCTCTCCAACAATCTGATTTCTCTTCCCTGCTTTGCTCAAGCAGTGTTGCCCAAGGTCACTCAACCCCCTTTTTGTTGAATGAGGACCACTTTGCCCCCTTTTCTGGAAATTCTGCATGGACAATCTGAACAATATCATCTTTGTCTCCCTCGTATCTCTGTCTGTACTTTCCATTCATTTTCACTGATCTAACTTCCATCTATTGGCCATTCAACATTGGTTTTCTTATTCTCTGCTTCCGTTTTCTCATCATCCTACACCTGTGTGTAGCTTCTATTCTTGTGGCTTTGATTGTCAGATCCAGGCTGATTCTTCATTTGTTTCTTCAGCCACAAAATTCCTCTTGATTTCCAAATATTGAGTTTTTAAGTTCCAATTAGACTTCTTTTTATAGATGTGTCACAGACATCTCAAACTCCATCTCAAATGAGCTTATTTCCTTCTCCACAAAAATTACTCACATTCCAAAGGCCCATGTTCAGGTCACCACAAATCTGGTCACCCAAACTGGAACCTCAGAGCCAGTCTCAGTTATTCTCTCTACATACAAACCCAAGAAGGCAACTCAAAGCCTACCTTACTCTGGAGAACTTTAGGGCCAATAATTACTCCCCTTCCCTCTGGCGCTGCTTAAGTTCTGGGGCTCATACAATCTGTCCCAGACAACAGTAGCAACGCCCTCATTTTGTCTTCTTGTCCCCAGTCCTCCTCCAATCTTCTATTCTCTTCTCCTCGATCTTACTGTTGTGTCTATAAAATGCAGCCAAGTAAGATTGGCCACTTCCCCCCAAATGGTTTTTCCTATCGTTATCTCACAAATTAAAGACAAAACTTCAGGAGTAGCATTCAAATCTTTTTTTACAAATGAGGTCTGAGTTCCCTCTCTCTCCAATGCTCTAGCAGCACAAGACAGCTCATAATTCATAATTTTGTCACAAACACAAATTTCAGTGCTTTTAAAGAGTTTTTTGACAGCTTGCAGAGCACTTCTCATCATCCTGCACCTCCTTGTGGAGCAGAAGTTCATTGGGGTTATTTCATAGCAATGGGTTGGCCTCCAAAGGCAGAGGAGAGAACACTCCATTTGTAGAGGCAAAGAAGAAGATTCTTGAGGTTTATCTTCCTGGGGTCGTTTTAAACAATAAACATATCCACCCCATCCTAAAAGAGAAAAGAAGAGGAGGGATCTTTGGGGGTGTTCGTGGGGAGGGGTGGAGAAGAGCACGATCTGTGGAAGTCACAGACAGCAATGACATCCATAAGCTGGAGAAGGTAGAAAAGAAAAAACATTTTAAACTTACAAGGTCAGTACATACAATTTAGGGAGTCTTTAAGCATAAATGTGATGTTGACAAGGTAAAACTGATGCAAGTAAACCTAATAAGTATCTTGATATATAAATAAAAAGTTATTTTTGAAAATTGAATGTAAGGCTCTACTATGTTATTCCACAAATGTATGAGTATCACATACTGACAACATTCTAGACACATGTAGACCCAGGCACAGACAGAGTTAGTGGCAGGGCTGGGTCACCTTCCTGCTCTTGCCTCCAGCCACAGAGGCACGTCCACAGCATAAATAGATAGGGACATAGTCACAGAAATTGTCAGGCAGCCTGTAAGCACTACAGGACCTCCCCACTAGGGGACAATCAAGTGACTTTGTGAAAAAGCAAATTATTCAAGGTGTTATATTTTCTCTCTCAATGCAGTGGAAGACTAAACAGGAGGGGACAATGGATGTAAACAGTCTGGACTTTGTACGTGTTTGTGCTCTGCCCATGTGACACGATGATGTCCAGGGTCCTAGCTGAGAATGTGTGGTGTGGTCTCTATGTACTAAGAAACTGTGGTTGGGCATTTCACCCAATGTCCAGTTCCAAAGACATCCAAAGATGTCAATTAGTGGCTCAGGGTCAATTTGGAATAGACAATAAGAATGATATTCAACTCACATCTTAATGATTTATAGGGAGGAATAAAAAATCTGACAATGAAATCTTAAGATATATTTAAGAGCTTGAAATATTAGGCTGACTATTGGAAAGGGATACTTCTTTTGTTCCTTACATGCTACATCATGCAAAATCCCTAATACATATAAGATAAAATATAGATACAAAATGAAAACTTGCCATGTGAATTTGAAGTCTTATTCTACAAAACCACAATGAAATAAAATGTGGATAAATACAAGGCTGACCTCAAGCTAAAGGCCTAATCAATGAAGTTAGCAAAATAGAAAAAATATATATATACATATATCAGGACACATTTTTGGAAGGGCAGTGTAAAAAGCCCAATGAACAACTTTCTTGGTAGAAAATTACTTAAACAAGAAAAACTGTGCACACATAAACCATTCAAATGGGTCTCCAGAAAGTCTTCTGAAGATCTATAGCAAATGCAGAAACACTTATTCAAGACTACCCACTAGAGCACAGTGGGAGTGTCAAGAGTCTGTGGTATTCAAGCCATGGCTCAGGGCCTCCACAGTCCCGTGCTGGCTGTGAGGGAGGCTTTCCGGCCCGTGGGTACACATCACGGTGGAGGTTCTCCCCCTCCATGGACATGCCTCCTGTCTAGGACTCTGGCATCTTCCCAGAGGGGCAGCTGCACTAGCTCTGTCTGGCAGAAGCTCTATGGCAGGGAGAAGCTGATGCCCCTTGTCCATCCACCCTCTGTGCAGGTTGGAAGCTCTGTGTCAGGTGTGACAGGCTGAGAATGCTTGCCCCAGTCATCTTGGCCCAGCTCTCTGTGGGGTGGAAGCTCCATGCTGAGACATCCCACCTGACACACACAGAACTTTCTGCCCAACAGCAGAAGAGTACGTGCTCATCACAAGCATGCACAGAACACGTTTCGGAATGATAGGACACAAAATAAGTCTCAACGAATTTCAGGTGTAAATCCTTCCGAGTATCTTTTCCAACCACAATGGAATGAAACTAGAATTCAGTAACAGCACAAAAATGAGAAAAATCACAAATCTGTGGAAACTAACAACATGCTCATGCTCTACTGTTGGTCAAAAAAGAAATCAAAAGACAATTTTAAGAGTATCTCAAGATTGGCAGCGCCCGTAGCTCAATGGGTAGGGTGCCGGCCACATACACTGAGGCTGCCGGGTTTGAACCCAGCCTGGGCCAGTGAAACAATAATGATAACTGCAACAACAACAAAAAATAGCCAGGCTTTGTGGTGGTTGCCTATAGTCCCAGCTACTTGGGAGGCTGAGGCAAGAGAATTGCTTAAGCCCAAGAGTTTCAGCAAAGTTGCTGTGAGCTATGAAGCCACAGTACTCTACTCAAAGCAACAGCTTGAGACTCTGTCTCAAAAAAAAAAAAAAAAGAGTATCTCAAGATAAATGAAAATGAAAACACAATGTCCCCAAACTTAGGGGATGCAGGAAAAATACTAATAAGAGGGAAGTTTACAGCAATAAATGTGAATGTTTGAAAATATATCTTAAATAAACAACTTAACTTTCTGCCTCAAGAATCTGGAAACAAGACAAGAAACTATGCCCAAAAATAAGTAGGAAGAAAGAAATAATAAAGATTATAGCAAAAATAAACAGACAATCAAAAAACAATAGAAAAACATCAACAAAACTAAGAGTGTTTTTTGTAAAGATAAACAAAACTGATAAATATTTAGCTAGACTAACTTAAAAAGAGAGAGAGAAGACTCAAATAAATAAAATATGAAATAAAGAAAAAACATTACAATGGATGCCTCAGGAATAAAAAAGGATCATAAGGAAATATTATGAATGATTCTATACCAACAAACTGGATAACTTAGGAGCAGTAAATAAATTCCTAAAAGATGCAACTTAACACTGCTGAATCAAGAAGACATAGAAAACCTAAACAAACCAATAAAAAATACAGATATTAAATCAGATGACTAATCAGTCATCAAAACTCTCTCAACAAAGAAAGTCCCGCAACCTGGTGGCTACTTGGGTAAATTCTACCAAAGGTTCACAGAGCTAATAGCAGTCCTTCCAAAAAACAGTAGATGGCACACTTCCAAATGCATTTTATGATGTCTGGCATCACCCTGATAACAAAACCAGGCAAGGATGCTACAATAAAAGAAAACTATAAACCAATATTCCTGATAAGCATAATTGCAACAATCCTTAATGCCACACTAGCAAACCAAATTCAATAGCACATTAAAAGGGTTACACCCCGTGACCAGTGGGATTTCTCTCAGAGATGCAACGTATGCAAATCAAACAATGATACACATACTAAAAAGTGAAAGAAAAATATCAGGCAATTGTCTCAATAGATGCATAAAAAGAATCTGATAAAATTCAAATTAAAACTTTTTTTTTTTTTTTGAGAAAGAGTCTCACTTTGTTGCCCTCGGTAGAGTGCTGTGGCATCACAGCTCACAGCAACCTCCAGCTTTTAGGCTTAGGTGATTCTCTTGCCTCAGCCTCCCAAGTAGCTGGGACCACAGGCGCCTGCCACAATGCCGGCTTTGTTGTTGTTGTTGTTTTATTTTGGCTGGAGCGAGGTTTGAACCTGCCACTCTTGGTATATGGGGCTGGCAACCCACTCACTGAACCACAGGTGCCACCCCAAATTAAAACTCTTAACAAAACAGCTTTGAAAAGAATGTAACTCAATGTAATAAAGGCCATATGTGAAAAACCCACTACAAACATACTGATCAATGGGAAAAAACTCAAAGTTTTTCCACTAATATCTGGTGCCAGGCAAGGATCCTATCTGTCTTCACTTCTTTTCATAGTACAGAAGTCCTAGCCCGAGAAATTAGACAATAAAAAAAAAAAGGCATCCACATTGGAAAGGAAGAAGTAAAATTATTTCTATTCACAGACAACCTAACTATACATGTATCATAGGAAACCCTAAAGACGCAACAAAGACACTCTTAGAACTGATAAGTGAAGTCAGTAAAATTGAAGAATAAATAATGTACAAAAAATACTGCATTTCTGTACACAACCAACAAACTATACCAAAAGGAAATTAAGATCCCATTTATAAAGGCAACAAAAAGGATAAAGTACTTAGGAATAAACTTAACCAAAGGGGTGAAAGACTAGTATGCTGAAAATTATAAAACACTGATTTAGGAAATATAAAAAGGTAAAGATAAATAAAAAGATATCCTGTGTTCATTAATTAGATGACTTAATATCATTAAAATGTCCATAATGACTAAAGTGACCTACAGATCCAGGGCAATCCCTATCAAAATCCCAAAGGCATTCTTTACAGAAATAGGAAAAACAATCATAAAATTTGTATGGAAGCAAGAAAGACTCCAAATAGCCAAAGCAATCTAGAACACGAATCATAAGCTGAAAGCATCACACTTCCCAATTTCCAATACATAGCAAAGTTTACAATAATCAACGTGGTATGTTTTTGGCACAAAAATGTATGCACAAACATTTTTTCTTAGTTTGTTTTGTATTGTACTTCTGTAAAAGAATGTCCTATACTGTGTAATTTATAACGAATAAAAATTTATTTCTCACATTTCTGGAAGCTGGGAAGTTCAAGATCAAGCTGCCAGCATCTGGCAAGAACCTTCTTCCTACATCCTCTGATAGCAAAGGCCATTACCATGGAGCAGAAGGTGATAGAGTGAAAGACAATGACCCCACTCCTGTGATAACAGCGTTAGTTCATTTACTCACCCACTGAGACGCCCTCCTCCCAATACTGCCACAGTGGCAATTAAATTTCAACATGAGTTGATAGGGGACAAGCATTTAAGCCATAGCACTATAGTCATCAAAGCAATATGATACTTGCATAAAAACGGAGACATAAACCAATAGGACAAAACAGAGAGCCCAGAAATAAATCCATGCCTCTAAAGTCAACCGATTTTCAACAAGGATGCCAAGAACCCAAAATTGGGAAAGGACTGTCTCTTCAATGAATTGTTTGGGGGAAAACTGGGATCCACATGCAGTGGAATGAAGATGGACTCTTATTTCACATCATATATAAAGATCAACTCAAAATGGATTAAAGAACTAAATGTGAGACTTAGAACTATGAAACTACTAGGAGAAGGTAAGCTTCTTGACATTAATCTGGGCAATGGTTTTTTGGATATGACACCAAACTCAAAGGCACAAAAGCAGAAATAGGCAAAAGGGACCACATTGAGCAGAAATGCATCTACATGGCTGAGGAAACAAGCAACAGAATGGAAAAGCATCCTGAGAAATGTGAGAAAAGACATGCAAAGCATTTATCAGATAAGGCGTTAATGTCCAAAATATGTAAGAGACTTGTGTAATTAAAAAAAAAAAATTAAGAATCCAATTAATAAATGGGGAAAGGGCCTGAATATACATTTCTATAAAGAAGACATAAAACAGCCAACAGGTATATGGCATAGTGCTCAAATTCACTAATTATCAAAAAAAATGCCAATCAAAACTTTAATATTAAGTCATACCAGCTAGGATGGCCAATATCAACCAACCAATCAATCAATCAATAGAACAAGTATTGACAAGGATATAGAGAAGTGGCACACTGTAAGTGGGATTTGAAAATCCTGCTGCTGATGTGGAAAACAGGATGGAGATTCCTCAAAACATAAAACATGAAACTACCTGTGATCCCACTTCTGGGAACACATCCCAAAGTATTGAGAATGGATCTTCTGGAAGAGATAACTGCACTCATGTGTTTGTGGCAGTAATATTCCCGATAGCCACCATGCCCTGGGATCAACCAAAATTATCATCAGTGAACAAATGGATAAAGAAAAGGAGCTACCAAAGGATATTATTCAGCCTTGAAAAGAAGGCATCTGTCATAGCTCCCACGTGAATGAAACTTGAGATTATGGTGAGAGAAATTAGTTAATCACAAAAGACTAAACCTGCCTCATTTCACTTATACGAGTTATTTATTTTTATTTATTTATTTTTTTGAGACAGAGTCTCATTTTGTCATTGGTAGAGTGCTGTGGCATCATAGCTCACAGCAACCTCAAACTCTTGGGCTCAAGTGATCCTCTTGCCTTAGCCTCCTGAGTAGCTGGGACTACAGGTGCCCACCACAACGCCTGGCTATGTCTCCAACCTGTGAGTTCAAGCAATCCACCGGAGTGCTGTGATTTACAGGCGTGAGCCACTGCAGGTGGCCCTATGTGAAGAATTTAAATGAATCATCTCATAGAGAAAGGCAATAGGAGGATGGTTGCCTGGGGCTGGGGGAGAGGAAATGGGGAGTTTTCCAATGGGTGTGGAGTTACAGTCACGAGAAATGAAAAGGTTCTAGAGATCTATTGTATAACAATATGCATGTAATTGACAATACTGTATTGTACATTTAAAAATGGTTGAGGGTAAATTTATGTCATGTATTTTTTGCCATAATTTAAAGAAATAAGTAAAAAAAAAAAAAGTACAGTAGCACTGTCTCAACTAATAGAAAAATCAATAAAAATAAATTATAAAAAATGAACCAAAAGTGAATGCTGGAAGTGAAAAACAAATAATCAAAATGCAAAAATTAACAGAACAGTTCAATAGTTAATTTGAGCCAGCAGAAGAAAGAATCAGTGAAATTGAAGATACATCAATAAAGGTTATAGGTCTATAGAACAGGGAGAAAAACTAAAAAATGAACAGAACCTCCAGGAAATGTGGGACAGCATTAAACCTCATAATGTCTGTATAAACAAAAACTAAAAGGAGAGAAAAGGGGAACACAAACACCCACAGAAATAAGAACTTAAAATTTCTCAAATTTGATGAAAACATTAACCCATATATCAAAAAAGCTTAGCAAATTCCAACAGAATAAAGATAAAAAGATACCCACCTAGGCAAAATGGGAAAGGATTTAACAAATCTTTTTTCCAGAAGATATACAAATGGCTAATAAGCACATGAAAAATATTTAATCGCACTATCCATTCCAGAAACGCAAATCAAACAACATTTAAAAACCCACTTCTCATGGACTCTAGCTATTCCACACGCACCAGTTAACTACAACCAGAAAGACTGTGGAGGCATTGGGGATACCCTGGAACCCTCATCTCCTGCTCCTGAGAATGAAAAATCGGGAAACTGCTCCAGAAATAGTCTGAGAGTTCATCAAAATATTAAAAATACAGTTACCATGTTATGAAGCTCTTCCAAGCCCAGGTATAGACCCAGGAGAAATGAAACTATGCCCACACATACATATTCCTCTATAAATTGGAATGGCGAGAGCTACTTCTCAGGATAGGCAGAAGATGACGTGTGATGGTGACTGTAAAATGGAAAGCATAATACAGAGCCCCCAATTGTTTTCTGGTAAATGGTAGATGTTCTGGGTATGGATTTTCAAATTTGTAAGTGGTTCTTTCCTACATTCTATAATTTTAGATAAATCCCTCCCTTTTTATTAAAAAAAAAAATCCCAAACTGAATTCAGCTGACCTTCCAGTGATCCTAACTTGAGGAAAATCCAGGCGTGCTGAACCCAGCTGTGTCACCCAGGCACACAGGTGTCCGAATGTGTGTTTTTCCTATTCTCCCTGACCCCAAGGTGGCACTCTCACAGTTTCAGCCAGAATTCCTCAGTTCCTGTGTCCATGACCATAGCTGCAACTCTTTTTCCTGCAGTATAAAGATATCACTGTAGAACTACAGTTAGTTACGTATTTGTTTACATAAGTGTCAGGCGTGTTGAAATCAATTCTATTGGTATATATTCAGTCTGCCTCTCTCAGCAAAGCCCTGGATCTTCACAGGCAGGAAAGGCATTTTCTGGCACCAAGAATCTCCTTAATCTTCTGTCATATTACAGATGCTTGTACAGGAAATTTTATTGCTGCCCAATCGGCTATTTGGGGGAACACCAAGCCACATCCCCAAACCTGGTGGAGGACTCTGGTCAGGTAAAAACTGATGTACAGTTCTCTCTCGATTACCAACACAAGGGCACACTTTCCTCGGTCAGAGGATCCTGGCGTTTTCAACCTGTGACTTTCCTGCACATGGTTATTCATAAGGAGATAATTTATTCCTTTTTCCTCACACTAGTTTTTTCCCAAGAGCATGTTAGCTTACAAAGATGCACACGATGTAACAAGATTAAGCAAATTAATATAGTTAATGACAATAACGTAGAGATAACATGAAAGATTTAAAAGTAAAAGTGGATCTAGGGTGAAATTAGATTACAAGGATTTAGCATAAATACCTCTACATTTTCCTGCAGCTAGACAGTAAACCCAGATTGAAATGTTCTGGCAGAGAGGATGAGAGGAATTGATTAGGGCCAGGAGTTGTAATGCCCCAAGTTGTAAGCAAAGCAGTGGCTAGAAAGAGTCACAACCATTCCTAATACTAAAATCAGAAAGGCATTTCCCCTGTGGGTTTCTTGCGATGAGCGTGATTCTATGGTAACACAGTGAATTAAATGGCACAGCCTTTCAAACCTGGTCCTCATAGATTTCCTTGAGAATTATATTAGCACGCTACAAGGAAAGGGATGATCTAAGGAAAAAACACCATTCATATTTATAGTCCTCTGCTTTTCTGACATAGAATGGTAAGCCATTCACCTCTTTAACACTGTGTTAAATAAGAACTTTGAGATCTATGAATGAAAATCACTTTAAATGCTGGAATAAATGCAATTGAATTGTATTTTCCACATGCTACATTTCATTATATCAGAAAAGCAGTTTTTAAAGCACTTAATTTTAGTTTTCCTTAGAACTGTTTTGACAATAAATATGATTTTTAAATGTCCTTTTTTGAAAGAAAGATTGCGTTGCCTTTTCCCCTTTAACATACAAAGGTACTTAGAACAGATACCACCGGGTTGGCCTCATGCTTGCCTTACAGGATTCATGGCAGCACAATAATAAAAGAACTCAGGGAGCAGATTCTAAATTAATTGGCAATTTGAACTTTGAATGATCATTGCTTTGTGCCTGTTTTGTAAACATGGTTGCTGGATTTAGAGATGGATAAAGGCAAACTGCTCTCTCTGACAAACCATTCTTCTGAGAAAATTGAACTGTTCTTTTTCCAACGGGGTAATGATACCTAATCCATCGAGATGTAAAAACTCTATAAAAAGGCCTCTTTACAGAGCATTCCGGTCAGCCGGTTAAAGAAAGTGAGCAGTGTTCTTAATGGAAGATAAACGGTCGCCCTATAGGGTCTTATCTGTCATACTAATCTCAGAAAGCATCTCATATAAAACTGGAGTTAAAAAGACTGTCAAGGCAGCTACACCACTCTGCAAACTAATACCTGCGGCTTAGCACCCCGGGCCTGTACATGTGAAATGTTTAAAATATTTGGAAGAAAGCTTTTCCCTTCACATTAGTCCAGGCATACTCAGTGAACCCAATGTGAGATAATCCAAAACAACTCAGGTTCAACAAAGGTTGGGAAAATATTGTAGTAGACATAAAGCTTTGATGGAGAACTTCTTTGATCTAAAGATTATAAAATACACAGTTTCTAATCTGACAAATTTTGAGCTGCAAAGCACAATATCTAAACATTCTTCTTTTGTCAAAACAGTTTAATCCCTTAAGAATGTGATTTAAACCACTGGGGAGCAAAGGTTACCATGAGATTTGTATGAAAGAGGAAAACTGCCTCAGACACCTTGATAGAAGTATGTGAGGGTCATTAAATTATGTAACAAAATGCTGCTTACTACTGGCTCTGCTGGGTCACCTCCAGTTCAAGGCACGTCAAAAGCCCATTTATTTTCAATGCAATTGGATAAAAGATGAGACAAGTCTCCCCTCTCTCTCTTTCTGTCTCTCCTTTTATCCTCACTACCACACTTTCATTTCTTTTCTCCTTTGGTTAAAGATTAATTCCTCTGGTGACACAGAACAAATGTCTAAAGATCGTCCTGTAGATGCAACTGTGCTCTTTATAAAAAAGCTCCTGAGTTGTGATCACGTGTTTTCTAAGCATACATGTTTTGCAAAAACGCATGTGTAGAATTTTAACTGAGGATGTATTTTAATGCTCAGAATTAAACACCGGAATGACCATTAGCTCTGGTAAAGGGAATATATCTCTTACATGTGGGAAAAAAATGAAACTTAAACTAAGTGAAGTGACCAAATAGACTTCCCCATTCCCTCTGATGCAAAGAACTGAATATAGGACGGCAAAAGTGCATGAACTCCTGTGATTGCAAACTTCTCAAAGTGCCGAGATAGAGCAGCGGCCCAAGGTAGCTAAATATATGTCTGGTGGGTTGAGTGATCATTGGGAACTTGGGTATAATTGATGAATGTCATGTCTAAAACTCCTCTCTTTAGGATTTGAACAAGACTGGTTGTCACTGCTGCAGTCTCCTGGACAACAGGGGCTTTGTAGAAGTGGTGTTGGGTCTGTATGCTGAAGATGGGTGTGTGCCACACCACTAGTCCACCTGTCACGTTTTGCTATGAGGACGGTGGGGGTGGGGGAGGAAGAGTGGTTCAGCAGAGGATTTAGAGCCTCGTTCAACAAATGTGGTTTTCTCACACTCACAACTCCAGAAGGTTTTGAAAGCCTAGACAACATGCATTCTATTTTTCTCGAAATTGTAAATTTAGGAAGAATCTTGCAAAATTATCTGCTCCAAGGAGCCAGATTTATGTACATAAATGTGTATGCTTCAGAAAACAGATATTCTTTCCTCAAACATTTTGTAAGCAAATTAGCCCATAAATGAGCTTGCCAGATGACTAGGTTCAACATCTATTTTTCAGAAGTAAGTATAAGATGGCACAGATACATAAAACTAAACCTGAGGCCCCTAAAACTCAGATTCTCATGGTTGTAATGGTTGCAAACCACCTAGTAATGAAGTGTAAATGCTCCAGACTCCTTGGGAGTCCAAGCCCTTCAGTAAGTTGGTTCTGGCAGGTTAATGGAAATCTAAAAAGAGTTCTGTACTAATTCCCCGAGTGAGGGGCAAAGCACTGGTTTCCGGTTGGAGCATCTGAGAATATCCTAATGCATGTTGGGAAGAACCTGCATACACGGTGAGCTCAGCCTACCCGTGCCTGGAGCCCACTCTGAGCAGAGCTGACCTCCAGAGCTGCGCAGGACCGTCAATGTTTACTGGGTATTACAGCTTCACCCAGAAACACACTTGGAGAGCTCACAGGCCTCTCCTTAGTTTAATTCTGGTGATCTGAGAGTTTTTGCCAAGGTCCTGGGCTTCTAGAATATGGGCCATAAAGATTTTCAATCTGAGTTAAAGCCTTGGTTAGAGGGACGAGGGCTGTTTATTTCATGCATCCATTGTGGGAAGGGACACAAGTTTAACCCGTCACTATCGGAATGCAACATTCTATTTATGTACAGGAAAATAGAAATCACATCTCACAGACCCTTTCTATCAAAGTCTAGGTGGTGTTCTTTTATCAGTACCACCTGTAACCAAATGGTTTTCCTCCTTTATCCCATAAATTACGCCATTCCTTCTTGTTTCTGCTTTCCAAAGAGTTTTAAAAGAGTGGATTTGTTCAAATTCATGAGACTAACAACTTTGTATTTCAGAGCACATTGAGGACTTGGCTGAAATATTCATAAGGCCACCAGCTATTATTTTTAAGATCTCACGGAGGACACAGGGGAAGTGTCAGGGGACCTGAAGAGGGCAAACACAGCATCTATATTTAAAAATGGAATGAGCAATGACGTGGGAACAATAGGCATCAGCTTATTTTCCTTACCTGAAAAAACTGGAACAAATCATCCAAAAATCAATTTGCAACCTCGAGGAGAGCACCCAGAACTAGATAATAATTCACTGACCGTGAAGCCAAAGGCTGTCAAAGTTTTGTAATTTCCTCCTAAGATAGTGATAGCCTAGACAATTAAAGGGCAGAGATGGTAACATATTTCTTCACTAATAAAGTGTATTGTCTTCATAACATCACCGTATAATCTGAGTGAATATGAAGTAGGACTGGAGGTCATATAAAGTTACACGGGCACAGACAGCACTGTGATGTTCCACTCAAATACTAACTCATTTATGATTGCATTTCAATTTTATAGCTCACTAAAGGAGGAGTTCGTAATAGATCAGTTTGGGAGCCGGTACTATGTAACTTGTTTATCTCTAGCACTTAGAAAATAGACCATGTACTTACTAAATGAACCGTCAGTAATCTAAGAGTTACAATGATCACCTTCAGCAACACGGTTAGAATTCATACCATCACACTAAAATAATCAGAACGGAGTTTAGCAGCACAGGGAAGGGATACAGCGATGTTTTTCTTATTCAGCAACAAGAAAAAGATCTGTAAAGAAAGGCCAATGAGATAATTTCCAAGTACAAATCAAAAACAAAAAAGACCTAGAATTCAAGGTGGAATACCTGTTGATAATTATCCAACAACCAAAAAAAACCCAACATTATAGAACAAGAAATTTGGAAAAGAAAAAGCATTTTCAAACTATCAAATTTATCATTCTTATATTTAAAAGTAATTATTTTTACTATTTGTGAAAGAGACTTACAATAAAATTATGTAGAGCTGGAGTTAGCAAGCACACAGTTTGCCAGACATTTAGCATCTGACTGTGGTCATGGCGAGGATGGGGAGTGGGTCGCTCTCCTCCTGGAAGCCGTGCAGCTGGGAGGGGCCAGTCCTTCCCCGGGCAGGCATCACACAGACCCCAGACCCGTCCAAAGCCATCCCTGCCTCAGCTAGACGGTTACTGCTGTTCAGGGATAGCATTTTGAGGCACTGAGAACAGTGTGACGGACTGATTTTAGGTCTGTTGAATCGAGTAATAAAAAAATTGAAATTGACACTTGTGCTTTGTACACCTTTTCTTTTACTTTCATTTTCCTAGTACTTCATTTCTTTTTCATAGTTTTGCAGTGAATTGGGGATTTAGAAGCCTGTTTTCACTGGAGATAATTTGAGTAAAAAAATAGATATAGAGCACCTAAAATATGGGAAAAATTAAATTCTCTCATTATAGTAACACTGATTTTGTTAATTTAAGACCATTCCTAGAGCATTAAGACCATTGCAATATTTAGAAAAAATATCAAAAAGATTCAGAGTTATGAATGTGTTTCAAATGTAAGAAGTAAGATCCATTAGGTCATTATCATTGCCATAAAGTTATCTAAGTGTCCCTCTGTTTTGTGATGTAATTTTTCTAATTCTTCAGGGTTATTTTAAAGGGCACTCCTCTCTTCCACAACATTTAAAGCAAGCATATCTATTTTGGTGTCCATGGTCTCAATAATTGCTTTTCAAATTCTTTATTTTAACAGATTACTTGTTAAACTATTAAGCAATACTGCTGCTCGCATTATTTACTTCTGAGGTCAGGGCAGGCTCAGTTGCTAGGTGCTAGTAGTGATCAAAAGCCTCAAGTGCACACAGATCGTCTCTTTTCCCCTTATCTATATCCCAACCACTCCGTCACAGAACACAGCAGCGTGGTCTGACAGCAGGAACTGCATGATCCTTAACACCCTAACGCTCTGGACGGAGGTGATCGGCATCCTCTTTCATCCATCTAGGGGGCACTTTTCATGAAAAGCCACATCTTCTCCATGTCACTTTATAATAAAACATAATGGGAAGCTTTCCATGTACTAAAGATAATGAAAATAACCATGGAGGGGTAAAAAATGCACATGTTAATAGCCTGATGGGGAAAGCTCATTTCATCTTTTCTGTCTACCTTTAACACTCTGTCCTTTGACAATTTCAGGAATGGCCAGATGATGCATTAAGAGCAGTGAACTTCAAGTGGAGAATATGTTGGTGTCATGAATTGAAATACGTGTATACTGACCTCAAGAACCAAGTGGATGCCTGGGCACTTGCTGATAGGACTCGGTTTAGAACACTGTGTATTACACTGTTGAGGCTGGTCCCTTCTCCAATTGCCCACAGAGTGGTCAAGGTCCCACCATCCAAAAAGCAAAGCGTCAGGAGCTCATTAGTATTTGACAGCTTCAGGGCAGTCATCTGTTTTCTCCTCAAAGACTCAAGACCAGAAGAGCCACCCAAGTCCTTCAGCCTGACGTTCAGGGACCCCACCTTTGTTCAGCCGTGGGCTTTACTGCCCAGTCGCTCCCTCCAGTCAACCAAGCCTCTTAAACGTGCTGCCCCTCCACTGTGCTGCCTGCGATTCTGCCCTCCCCTCACATGGTTCCCAACCCTCTCCAAATGGCATCATGTCTACCCTTCAAGGCTCAGCAGCGTCACATTTTCCATGGTCAGGGCCAGGCAAAGTTGAAAGTCATTTGTCACACCCATCACATCGTGCTTACATCTCTAGAGCATTCTTTACTTCTTATTTACCTCCACAACCCCACAACAGACTCAACTCCTTAACAGACACAGCCTGGCAATGGAAGGTACCTGACCTCGCTCTCTGCAAGTACAGCCTCCCCCTTTCTGGGTGCATCTGATCTGATTGTGAGTGGCCAGCCTCCGTCCCGGAATTCCATCAGGAACTTGAAGGACGTCGTCTGACTGCTCTGTGCCCTGTGTCCTTGTCATCCCTGCCTGTGAAGCTAATGTCAGCTTCACTCTCACCAGCTCTCTCCTGACAACAGTCGCCCGATGGTCACACTGCAGTTTGCAGCACTTCTTCTTTGATGAGACCCTTGCTGTCTTCCTCCTAACTCAGAGTGGTCATGCAGCCTCTGCAATGGACTCCCTGCATCCGCTTCCTCTTCACAAATGTCCCTTCCCCTTCCCAGCGCCATCAGGAAGCTACTTCCTCATAGCCCCCTATAAGATGATGTTCCAAAGTTTAGCATCAAGGAGTCAAGCACAGAGGCAAGTACTTTTCCAAATTTCACGGTCATACCCTTCCCCTTTCACCCTCCGGTAACATTTCCCTTCCTTTAAGTATCCAGCCATCTTGCCACACCAGCTTCATATACAAAGTCTCCCCTGGGGTCTTCTGTTACTGATGGCTTAGTCATAGGTGACAGTGTTAATCTCCCAATGTCACACAGTTCTTTAGTGTCTCTATAGAATCTCCCAGCTGGTCACTTACAATGACCTGCAGCTCTTTTCCAGTTCATTCATCCTTACCTACAACCAAAGATCAAAGCTTCTCTTTATCCAGAACTCCTCTTGATCACATTTCCACCCTGAGCATTTGTTCCAAGGTTTGGCCGACAGCCTCCTCGACTGACAGTTTCCATTCCCTGTGTGCAATACCTCTTACACCCCCAGGCCCCCACTTGCCATTTTTTACTTCTCTCCTGGGCTCTCCTGGCTTCAGGCTTTCTCTGCCCATTTAATCTCCATGTTTGATCAGCTGAGCTACCTCCTTACTCTAATCCACGCACCCCCCAACAAGACCTGAGTTCTGCTCCAGAAGCCCGATACAAGGAGCACGGAGCCAGGAGATCCAGGCTTCGAGAAACACAGTGAGACGCTCATGAGCTCTTGGACATCCAACAAATGTGAATGAGATATTTACCACTGGGCAAAGCAGGACACAGACTGTTCCCATTTGCTCTCGAATTCCCTTTTCTGGGCTTCTTGCTCTTTATGTATAAGATGAAAAGATAAAATAGATGACTCCTTCTTAATCCTTTCTTTGCACCACTCCCTTTTGCAAAAGAACCCTTATTTTAAACAAAGTTGTATTCAGAAAACCCTGAATATTAAAATAATAAAAGGGATAAAAGATATCTACAGGTAGTACATATTTTAATTGCTTGGCAAAAGTAAATATTTTAATTTTCATAATCCCAGAAATACCTGTTGGTAGCCCAGGAATGCACAAAGCGCATTTTTAAACTGGTGTGCTACACCTCTGGGCTGCAAGTGTTATGAAATAAGACAGTATGTTGTACATGAGTATATTTAGTCTAACTCCATTTATATACACATACACACCAATACGTGAGTGTATCGAAACACATACACCTGCATGTGTATATACACGCATACATACATACTGTTACATGCAGAATATTTTAAGAAGACTATGAAAATAACATCGATTTCTTCCTAATACCAGAAAGAAGGTATGAGTTGGGAATGTCACTCTTCCATAAAATTGAATCCTTTGAATAGGCCTGAGATACTTTTATCATTTTAAATAAGAGGAAAGGAGATCACCAGACTTCAGGTTTTCTAAGTTATCTTTTAACCCCAAGGTTCTGTGATTTTTGTTTCCTGTTATGTCCAAGTGAATCTTTCTAATGTTCAAGTAGCTGCAAATATCAAAACTTACTGTTCTTATCTAAAAATCAGTAGAAGTATGGGACAAACTGTGCCCCCCCCAAAAGGTATGTTTGAGGCCCTTGCACCTCAGAGCATGACTTAATTTGAAGATAGAACTATTGCAGATGCATTTTAGTTAGGTTAACATGAGGTCACACTGCAATAATTGGGCCTCACACCAGAATCGCCACCATCCTTATACGAAGCAGAGAGAAACAGAGATAACATGGTCACATGAAGACACAGACAGGACAGGTGTACACCTGGGTGACAGAGGCAGAGCCTGGATTGATGTATCTGCAGGCCAAGGACTGCCAAGGACTGATGGTCACCACGAGAAACAGAAAGAAGAAAGGACGGGTTTTACCCAGAGCCCCAGGGAAAAAGCACCCTGATGTCACCTTAATTTGGACGTCTGCCCTCAAGATCAATAAGAAAACACATTTCTGCTTTTTTAATCTGCTCAATTTATGGTAGTTCGTTATAGCATCAGCGCTGGGAAATGAATGACACAAATTGACTCTCTGGGTACGGGTGTCTTACTATTTCTCATTTGACTGCCTCCCGCCCACATGCTGAACAGTTGTCAAAGGACCCTGGGAGAAGAAACATTAAGTGGCCTTTTGTATCTAGTGCTCATGGATTCAAATTCCCAAAGAAGAATTATACCCGTTATAGCTGAGGATCAAATATTTGTACATCAGGTGTTGAAACATGAGCTAGATGATAACACCACAGCTATAAATGGACCTGTGTTTTTCACACTGTTTCATGTAAGATTCGACAGAATCTATAGCCTGGTACTGATTACATTCACCTTCAGTGCTCACTCAAGAAGCTGAACTGAATCTGAATGTTTTACAGCAAATGACGTCAAATTGGAAAGAGTCTCCAAAAGCAAGCACATCACAAAGATCGGGAGTTAGTCCTCCGAGACAAAGTGCATTGCATTTATTTTACATTTGAAATCTTGTCCGTATAATTGTGAGGCAGTGTTATTTTTCCGCTATAATAAATTTCTAGTATTGGATCATGTTCTATTCCAATTCAAAAATAGTCTTTCAGAATAAAACAGCACAAAATACATGAGAGAAGAATTTCAAGATGATGTGCAACAGAGACGCCCACACAACTGACCTAGAAACGTCTCCAAGGTTACTACAATAGTTGTTTTTGAACTTAGCCAAAAAACTATAATTTGTTGCCAAAAAATAAAATTTGCAGTTCAGCCTCTTGATCTATAATTAGTAAGTTTTCAGATTGAACCTCTTTTTTAATTCTTATAGCTTCTCTTTCTGGAAAATTGAAGCCTCTTGGTGGAAAACATTACATGTGTGATGTGTCCTCCAACCCAAATGTGAGTATTCACAATTAATGCGTTTGATGAGCTTCTCCTTTGCGCGAGGCTTTTAGGCCTCATGGCTATAGATACAAGGCAAAATATGACCTTTCATTTTAACAAAATTCACCAAGTAATAGTTCGATAATTTTTAGAATACAGGAGATAAACATAGTGAGAAATTCCAAACTGAATAATTGTGGGGAGAAATTCCAAACTGAAAAATTGCACCAGCTCTAGACCCTTTGTGGGGTCCACAGCCAGCATCCTGCTCCCCCTCAGCTGGGCTTTCCACATAACCTTGCAGGAATGGAAGAGCCAATTACATCTCCTCTTATGCTCAGAGTCCCTACTCCCACCCTCATCCAAAATTTCCACTCCTTCTGGCCACCTCCTCTGCCCCCTCCCCAGTAACCAATGGATTTGGGCACCTTTGTTTAGAACTGGTTTCTGAGAATTGGTCTCCACTTATTTACCAATGTGTTTCCCAATGGTGTCTGCATGGGCAGAGAGATAAAAGAGAAAGAGAAGAAAATGAAGACGGGTGGTCAGCATGGTTGGTGGCTCAGGCCTATAATCCTAGCACTCTGGGAGGCTGAGGCGGGTAGATTGTCTGAGCTCATGAGTTCAAGACCAGCTTGAGCAAGAACAAGACCCCGTCTCTACTGAAAATAGAAAAAGCAGCCAAGCATGGGGGGTGGCACCTGTAGCCCCAGCTGCTCAGGAGCCTGAGGCAAGAGCATTGCTTGAGCCCAGGAGTTTGAGGTTGCTGTGACCTGTGTGGTCACTGTACTCTACCCAGAATGACTGAGATGCTGGAGATAGAGTTAGAGATAGAGATGGAGATAGAGAGATAGAGAGAGAGAGTTAGAGTTAGAGTTATAGATTGATACAGAGATAGAAAAAAGAGAGGGGTAGGGAAAAAAATGAAACCAGAAAGGTCAGTGAGTTCCAGGTGGTAAAAGGCACTAAATGCCAGCTGAGAAGAAATGACGTGATTACATCTTTCTTTTAGAACAAGTGCTCACATCCAAGATCTTGCTAACATTCTGGTGTGTCATTAATTTTGTGACAGAATGGGACAAGCACCAAGTTTTGCAAATGCATCGCCTGCCATAAAATTAAAGTCCATGGATATTATTCCCATTAATAGTGGACTTTCTCAAACTTGAGAAGTACGTGGACCCTAGTAACAAAGCAAAAAGAGAAAAAAACAAACTTCTGATGAACCTTCAACACTGACCAATCATTTTCAAGATAAATGACTGTGATAGTCTGAAAAAAGGTACCCCCCCCCCACTCTCAAGGATATCCATGTCCTATTTTCTGGAGCCTGTACATGTTACCGTGCATGGCAAAAAAAAGAGGAAAGGTAGTTTGGAGATGTGAGGAAGTTGAGGATTCTGAGATGCAGAGATTATCCTGGATTGCCTGGGTATAGGACACGATCATCCCTATCAGGAGGGGGGCACAGGCAGATTTGACACCTGCAGGGAAGAAGGTAAATGCAAATGAAGAAGAGAGAGATTTGAAGGGGAAGCCATAGACCAAGAAACCCTGTTAGCTACGAGAAACTGGGAAACACAGGAACAAATTCTACCCTAGGGTCTGTGGAGGGAGAGCGGCCCTGCTGATGGTTTGATTTCAGCCCAGGGATAGAGATTTGGGACTTTGGGTCTCCTCAACTGTGGAAGAACATGTTTCTTTTGTTTTAAGGCACTAAGTTGGTAGAAATTTGTTACATCAGCCAAAGGAAACTTACACAGTTACCAATCATTTTTATTATAAAGTTGATGTACATCAAACACTAGATAAATTCTTTATTCTTAACTTAATAAAATATCTCCAAAATACCACCTAATATATAAATTAGTAAAAGGGAAACCATATAGCCAATACAATTCAGTAATGACAAGAATGTAACGTGAGAAATTGCAAAATTTAAGCCACTGCTTACAACATGAATATAGCTCTTCAGTCATGACCCAAACATGTCTTCATTCTCTCACCACTTTTCTCTAGTTGCATGACTAAAAGAACTTATGAAGATTGACAAGGTATTTAATTTTCACGTACATAGTCTGTCTTCATCCCTTTGTTCCTTGCCTCTGCAATTCAAATTGCACTACTTGAAAGTAATGTGAGAATAAATGTAGAAGCCATTTGAACAGTGAAGCTGGGAGTCAGTGGTGTTCATAGGTGATAATCTAAATCTGTCACTCTTAATCCTACATGTGTGTGCACAAGTCACCTGGATAGCTTGTCAACATGAAAGTTCATTGATCTGGGAAGAATTTGACATTCTCGTGAGTTCCCACCCAGATAATGCCAATGTTATTGGACTACCATCTGAAAAGCAGGCATCCAGATGACTCATCCAGAAATATTTCTTTAATCTTGTACTAATTTTATGGAATTCCCAACTCCACTTCATGAAATATTATTGGTCTGAGTAATTTTTGCATTGGTTGGTATGATAAGGAAAATCTACACAAACAAATCCTGGAGTATCAGTGCTTAGCAAGGAGAAAGCTTTTCTTTTGAATGCAAAGACCACGCTCCCTTACTATTAAACAGACTTGAATGCTCTCTCTCCAATAGCCACTCTCCAGGCTCAGGGACCCAGGCTTTTACATCTCATAATGATACCATCTGCAACACACAGTTTAACACTGGCTGCAACCAAAGGCTGGAGCACTTAGCTGTCACACACCTGCTCAGATGCTTTGGCTCAGGAGTGAACACCCCTGACCTCCACTCAGAGCCTATTCTGGAGAACTGGACTCATATCACTGGACTCATATCACATGGACTCATATCGCTGTGAGAATATAGGGAGCACATGGATATTCAGGGAGCAACAAATATCTCTGCCAAAATATAAACCTCTAAGAATCTCTCTCTCAATCACTTGCATTCAAATTGTTTATCTAAGGGGCCAAAATTAAAAAGTGCTCTCACTCTGTGCTTATAGCATAACTGTGACCTGGCAGGAGCTAAAAACCTTCACGGTTGCGCTATTAGTATTAATGTTAATATTAACTTATTATATTCATATTAACCTCCATTTTTAAGCCATAAATCATTTAGAAAGGCAGAAAAGGATTTCAAAGGTCCATTCCAAGGGCATTTACTTCAACATTGTACCCAGGTTAGAATCCTTCTATTAAATATCGTAGCATCATTGTGATATAGAAACTTTCAGGCTGACAAGACCAAAGCCAAAGTCGCCGTCCAGGTGAAGTCGGCAGATTGTGTTCATATTATGAACGACGCCTTAAGATGATATAAAACCAGGATTTGTGTGGTTACTGTTTAATAGCATATACTTGCTTTTCTAAAATCATATTATACACATTATTAAGATCTAAAAAAATCTCAAATTACGATTTAAATTTTTCATTGTAAAATACATACATACAGAAAAGCACATAAAGTATAAGTGGATGTTTTATTTTTTACATCATATTTGACCAAAGCCCAGGTCCATATATGTCAGGAAACATGAAATATGACAGATATGGCATTATAATTCAGTAGAAGTATGATGAGGGCTACTCAATGTTTGTGTTGAGATCATAAATATTAATGATAAAATTTACCCTGTGTGCACAGATACATACATACTTGCTTTAATTTGAATTAAAATTTTTAATACAACATAATTTTAAAACATTTAAAAGAAAACAGATGATATTTGTCATCAGTGTTGGACAGAGTTTCTTAAGAAAAGAAATAAGAAATACTAAAGATTGGTAAAGTCTACCACATCAAAAAATTTTAAAAAATCAAACAAACTAATAACAACAAATGATTCCATAAAGTGAAAAAAAAACCCATAGATTAGAGGAAAATATTTCACATCTACATATTCCATATACGTGTAAGAGATTAGAATATATTAATGAAAAAAGAAAAAGACAAACAACCTAATAGAGAATTGGATAATTTTGAGTGTTCTGCCATTCACAGAAAAGACGATGAGAATAGCCAATAAACATATGAATATATCCCTGCAGTATCAGCAGGAATCAGGCAAATGCAAATTAAACCAAAGATGAAATTCCATTTCAACTCAGCAGACTGGAAAACTATTAATCATTCCATGTGCATGACAATAAGGGGAAGGAATCTCATATGACACTACTGAATGATTTGATAGAACCATCTGGAATGAAATTTCATAATCCTGAGTGAGCTTGAAGCATTATATACCCTAAATTTAGGGAATAATTTCTAGATATCTCCTCCAGAGTACAAAGAGTCTTTCTTTCTTTCTAACACTTTAGAAAGTCTGGAAAGTCTCCTTCAAGAGAATCCGAATGTTATTCCCAGAAGTGGCTGTCCAGTGAAATAATGAAAGAACAATAAAATTACTATCCCTCAGTACAGGAATAGATAAACAACTGGTTTATTTGAATACTAGAAGCCCATAAGACTATTGATTAAATGAACCCGTCAACATGCATCAACATATGTGACTATAAAAAGGAAGGTGTAAAAGAAGAAATGTGATAAAATTTAAGTAAAAAATGTAAACAGAATGTTATAAATTGCTTATGTATATACAAGGAGGTACAAACTTAGGAACAGTAATTATACACAAATCTTCAGCCCCAAGAGATGAAAGGAAGGGGAATAAATGGGAGCAGAGTTTCAGTTGTAATTCTCTCTTTTTTCTTTAAAACATAAAACTTTGGAGCCACTATAGAAAAATTTTAACATCAATTCATATGGGTGGTTTATATACGGGTGTGGGTTGTATAATATTGTTTTTCATTGCTTTCTGCATATTTTAAATATTTCACACAAAAAATGTTTAAAATCAAAATTGCCATATTTATTAATTTATTCAGTTAAATGACCCTTTTTTATATTTTCCCATGGCTAGTATCATTATGTTCAAGCTTTTGAAATATCTTAATGAATATCAGACCGAAAAAGTGCGTTATTTGCTTCGTTTGTATATACAACTGGGATTGTGTTGTCAATGTGAAAGTCATTAATCCTGGGTGTCACAGCACAGAAAAGACGGAGAACTTTTGGCATAACAGGAAAACCCTGATGGCAGAATCCAGGATAGAAAGAAGAAGACCTTCTTGACAAGGCAGCAAAGAGATCAGTTGCAACGGACATCAAGGACCCCTTAAGTTTCACCACAGGGAATGCAAAATTAAACATTTTTTAAATTTCTATTTTAATGGTAAATTCAATGAGATTTGACACTGAATCAAAGTAGCAGAAAGGGCAACAGTATTACTCAGGTCTTATGTCTTTTTTTTTTAATTTTTATTAAATCATAATTGTGTACATTGGTGCAATCATGGGGCACAATGTGCAGACTTCATATACAATCTAAAATATTTTCATTGAACTATTTAACATAGTCTTAGGTGACATTAAGATATGGTGAGATACGGCTCTTTTAAAGGGTGGAGGTGGTGAGTCCTACTTCGGATACGCTTGACTTCATGTGACTTATTTGAAAGCACAAGATGGTGTTCTAATACGACCAAATGTGACTGCAATGACCTTGAATTTAGGCAGCATGTGCCTGGTAAATACACCATCTCTCTATGCAGCTGAAGATAGGAGTCCACAAAGAGGAGGTGGGAGGGGGAGAAGACGTGACCCCCTTAACTTCCACCCACTTCTCTTTTTTTCTGTTTTCCCGGATCCCCTCTCCTACCACATTGTTGAGTATATAACCTATTTTAAAATATTGGCTATTTCCTACAGTGCAAGGATCCTTCTTCTTTAAGTGAATGGAATTATATTCCCTACTTTAAAATGGATTACAAACAATATTAAATTACATTTCTGTGGTTTGTTTAGCCGGCCTGACATCTTGGTTGGTCTCTTTCGTGGGGGTTAGTGCCTTTGAAGAGCTTACCAAAACTTCCCTAAGCACTTCAGTACTTTTAGAACTTGATGTGAGATGTATCCTGAGAAATTTGACAATAATTCTGAAAATGTTACCAGCCACTGCAAAGAACAAGACGTCGTCTTTGGACGTGATTCAGTGTGCTGTCACAGGAAACTCCGCACCCGTCACAACAGCCCTTAAGACAAAATGTACTTCCCACGGCACTTAACAGTTAGTTGATGAGGTGTCTATATACTGAACCCTGCAGGTGACTGAAGCTAGCAAGCCAATCTAACTCAAGGGTGGAATGACTGGAGTGGCCTTAATTATCTCTAATTTACACTAGCCACCTGGGAAGCCAGAGAGGCCTCCTTTTTTAGCTCTGAGTCTATGAAATAACCACAGTGCTTTTAGCTTTCTATTTGTTTGTTTGTTTGCTTATTTATTTGTAATTAAGACACATGCATTGCTTACATAGTACACAATTATCCCAAAAGCAATGTACTTCTTTAATAACGAAAGTGAAATAAGTTGTGAACATAAACAGAAGTGCGTTTACCATAGTGACATGTGAGCAAGGCACTGTCAGGAATGTCATGTGGGTCACTTTCATGACACATGACACATGGGAAGATGTGAGACTTTTTTATGTCTTCTATCATTCTAGCTTACATCTTCACCTAACCCAAAGTCTGTCTGACTCCTAAAGAAAGGAATATGGAAGCACGTTTGCCCCAATTTCAGTTTTCAATAAGCATTAACATCAGGCAGAACTCTAGACACTAGGAGACAATAACAATTTTTTTTTTTTTTTTTGAGACAGAGTCTCACTATATCACCCCCAGTAGAGTATTGTGGTGTCACAGCTCAAACTCTTGGGCGCAAGTGATCCTTTTGCCTCAGCCTCCCAAGTAGCTGGAACTGCAGGCGCCTGCCACAATGCCCGGCTATTTTTAAAGAGGAGGTCTCCCTCTTGCTCAGGCTGGTCTTGGACTCATGCAGTCAAGCAATCCATCAGCCTCCCAGAGTGCTAGGATTACAGGCGTGAGCCACCGCACCTGGCACACAATAACAAATTCTAGAGCTACAAATTCATGCCTGGAGTATAGTATGAAAAACACTGAAATATAGAGCAAGTCATTAAAATAAAGTTGGAAAAGCGAGTAGGCACTCAAGATGTTGCATAGCTTTACGTGAAGCTTGTCCAGAAAGGATTCACTTACAAAATATAAGAAGCAAAGACCCGTGAGAGGTGGGGGCATCCATGCAGCTAAACAGCAGAGGAGGGCTACAGAAAGAACGCACAGCTAGGGCACAGGCCATGGGGCAGGGCAACCTGGGGAGTCAGAGGAACAGCAGTGACACGGTAGGATCTGGAAGTAGAGGGAGAGACGGAGGATTGGATTAGGGCTTTGTCTCGAGGGCATGAAGACCAAGAGTGACACGAAAACCATTTTAGAGACAAGCCTTTTCCTCTGAGTGAAATGGGTAGACACTGAGGGGTGTGACCAGCTCTAGAACTTGTGTTGCTGTGTTGAGAACATAATTTGGGGGGAAAGACAGAGGCAGAGAGACCCATTGGAGAGTCTCTGAAGTGCCAGTGTGGTGACTCATGCCCTCCAGCACTCTGGGAGGCCGAGGCAGGTGTTTTGCTTGAGTTCAGGAGCTTGAAACAGCCTGAGCTAAGTGAGACCCCATCTCTAAAAATAGCCGGGCGTTATGGTGGGTGCCTGTAGTCTCGGCTACTTGGGAAGCTGAGGCAAGAGGATCACTTGAGCCCAAGAGTTTGAACTGCTGTGAGTTGTGATGGCATGGCACTCTACAGAGGGGGACAAAGTGGGACTCTGTCTGAAAAAACAACAAAGTCTCTGAAATAGAGCCAGGAGGAGATGACTGGAAATTACTCTTTGAGGCTGGCAATGGAGCAGCAGCATTTTGAAGGAGGATTCCTGTTGGGCTGTGGATTGAAGACTGAGTGAAAGGGAAAAGCCAACGGTGAACCCAGGCTTCCTAGTCCTGAGCAGCCGGGTCAGAAGAAACTTGCCCTCCACTGGCATGTGAAAAAACACGGGAGGAGTTGGTTTGAGGGCAACTAGGAGTTTGACTTTGAGATCAGACATCCAAGTGGGTATGTAGCTGTTTATTTGACTCTGGTGTTCAAGGAAGCACCTCCTGACTGTGGCTTATTCACAGCAGCTCTTCAGCAGGACGGCGTAAACAGGCTGAGTGCTGTCTCTTGAGCAGAGACAGGTGCGTGTGGCCTCCTCTGCTTCCCCTGCTGCTGTTCAGTCATGCTCCTGATCTCTAGCGGGCGTCTCCTGGACGGAAGGCACATGTACACATACGTGCATGCACACACACCTGAAAGGAACAGCACTTTTTAACAGCACTAACATTTATTGAGCATTTGTGTGTCCCAGATGCTCCACCACGTGCCTGCCATTGACCTGGTCACATAATACTGATGTCAAGACTCTACAACAGATGCTGGGATGCCTTATCTCACAGAGGTGTGAAACTGAGGCTTCTCGAGGTACTACTATCTTAAGTAACATTAGTTCACATACTGAAAATGATGGAAAGAGTCAAACCCAGCAATCTGAATTCACACACACGCACTATTAAATTCTGTCCTAAGTGACCACCCCCCAACAAGCATTTTATGATCTATCTTTTCTTACCTCATTTTCCCACTTGGTAATAATAAACATATCTTACCATGGCAATTTTTAAGAATAACCATGTGATACTTATTTATTCAGCTGACTGAATGAGGCTCACCTACCTTATGGAGGACAATCTGCTTTGCTCAAAATCTGCTGACTCAAATGTTAATTTCTTCCAAAACACACTCACAGAAACTCAAATATGTGTGCACATATCTGGGCACTGTGGTCCAGCCACATCATGTGGTCACATAGAATTTACCACCACACAGAGGACAGGCGAACTCGTCCGTGGAATCCACAAGGAATTCAAACAAATCAGCAAGAAAAACATAAACAGCATCATTAAAAAGGAGGCAAAATATGTGAACAGATTTTTTTCGAAAGAAGATAGACAATGGCCAACAAATATCTGGAAAAATGATCAACACCACTAATCACTAGGGGAATTCAAGTTAAAGCCACAGTGAGGTACACCATGCCCATGTCAGAAGGACCATTATTAAATAGTCAAAAAACAATGGAGGTTGGTGAAAATGAGGTAAAAGGGGGAAACTTCAACACTGTTGATGGGACTGACCCCTAAAACAGTGTGGAGATTCCTCAAAGAACTAAAAGGAGACCTGCCACTGGACCAGTGATCCCACCACTGGGTACCTGCCAAAAGGAAAAGACGTCATTTCCTGAAGGAAGGCGCCTGCCCCTGAATACTCATCGCAGCACAATTCACAATTGCAGAGATAAAGAATCAACCTAAATGCTCAGTAACTGATGACTGGATAAAGAACACAGGGTACAGGGTACCATGGGTGCTACTCAGCTAAACAGAAGAAGGAAATAATGTCGTTTGCAGCAGCTAGGATGGAGCTGGAGACCATTAACCTAAGTGACAGCACTCAGGAATGAAGAAACACACCACACGTTCCTACTTACAGGTGGGAACACATAGTCATAAAGTGATGTATTGGACATTGAAAACCAAGAGGGTGTAACGGGAGTAAGGAACAAAATCTACGCACGAGGGCTCAGCGCCTGTGGCTCAATGGGCTAAGAAGCCAGCCACGTACACCTGAGCTGGTGGGTTCGAATCCAGCCCGGGCCCGCCAAACAACAATGATGGCTGCAACCAAAAAATGGCTGGGCATTGTGGCGGGCGCCTGTAGTCCCAGCTACTTGGGAGGCAGAGGCAAGAGACTCACTTGAACCCAGGAATCGGAGGTTGCTGTGAGCTGTAATGCCACGGCACTCTATCCAGGGTGACAGCTCGAGGCTCTGTCTCAAAAACAAACAAAAAAATCTACCTACAGGGTACAATATACACCATTCTGGACACGTATGCTGCACGCCCTGACTTCAGGCTTACATGATTCATCCATGTGACAAAAAAATACTTGTTACACCTAAATCTATTGAAATGAGTTTTTTTTAAAAAAAGAAGTAAGAAGGAAAGGCAAATGTAAGGGACAGAAAAGAGGGTGTGAAGTGTGTGAGTACAGGTTCTGCCCTGTCGCTGAGCCTGGCCAGGCCCAGGACGTGCATAAAGGATGGTCGACAGCTTATCCAAGGTTGTGCGCCAAGAAAGCAGATTATTTTAGGTTGTAAGTAAGTTTGAAGGCTGAGATAGAAGGACACCTTTCTCCCTACCTGATTCTCTGTAGAGGAACCTTCGACAGCCTCTACAATAGCGGTTTTCAATCTGTGGGTCACGACCCCTTTGGGAGTTGAACAACCCTTTCACAGGGGTCGCCTAAACACATCCTGCATATCATATTTACATTACGATTTGTAACAGTAGCAAAATTACAGTTATGAAGTAGCAACGAAAATAATTTTATGGTTGGGGGTCACCACAACATGAGAAACTGTATTAAAGGGCCACAGCATTAGGAAGGTTAAGAACCACTGTTTCTAGAAAAAATACTTTTGCGTGCCTGTTCCCGTGCATATTTTGCCCATGCAAACTAAAATGCTTTTGCTGCCAGACCAGGATGAAAGCTGAGCGGATGATTCAGCACCATCTCCACCTAGGTCTTGCTCTAGTACTTCAGCATATACTGGCACGGTCCCTGAGACTCTAAAACACTCTTTAAACTACATTTAGAGTCCCTGAATATAAATATGGCTCATACCTTCCTTTACTTTTATACTCAATTTTCCAATTCATCCCCTCTCACTTCTCGCTTCCAGCAATACCACCTGTCAGAAGTCGTCTGCATTTAAGCTTTCCTCCAGCTTGTCCTGACAATGAAGGATTTCTAGGGACTTCTGAAATCGAGTGCAGAGCTGAAAGGAGCCTGTGCCCTTGTTCTCACCAGAGCCAAGGGAGCAATTAGGAAAATCTTAAGAAAACCGGGAAAGTAATCATTCATGTAGGGAAGTTTCCTCTCCCCAGACTGACACTTTATTAGGATAAGATGTCTTGAAGGAGCATGTGTAGGAGGTAAAACAGGCCCTTGAAAACAGGAAGTTACTTGGGCTGAGAAGTTAAATGAGGGTGCTTTGCGTTGACCCAGGCATAATGTACTCACCAATTTGACTAGGATGGTACTCGGCCTTCTCAAAGATCAATAGGCCAGTATCCTAACGTGCTATTAAAAAAGGGGGGGTAAGGGGCAAGATGCTGTCACACCACCTCAACACTCAGGCCCGCCCCACCCCATAGATGTCGGCAGGCGTGAGCAACCCGCTGCCGACCACACTTTCTTGGCACCCAGGCCTGCCCCCCATCAGCGATGCCGGTGGCCATGAGAGACCCCACTGTGGGCCACCCTGCCTCAATACCCAGGTCTGCCCCACTCTAGGGACTACGGCGGGCGTGAGCAACCCCTCTGCGGGCCATGTTGCCTTGGCACCCAGGTCCACCCAACTTCAGGGACTGTGGCAGGGGTTGAGAGACCTTGCAGGGGGATGCACTGCCTCAGCACCCAGGCCTGCCCTCTTCCAGGGTCTCTGGTGGAAGTGAGTGAGCCCGCTGCGGGCCACGTGGCCACAACACCCAGGCCCGCTCCAAGACTCCTGCAAACACATGGGACTCCACTGCAGGCTGCACTGCCAAGACCCCCAGCCTACCTTGGCCAGTACTGCCCCAGCCAGGGTCTCTGGTAGGTGCACAACCCACATCCTCCCTCCAGTGCCCTCCCCGCTTCCTCACCAGCCCCATCCATCTGCCCAGGGACTCGGGAAGTCACGTGACCCTGCGCCCTCCCTCCGAGGCCCTCCCTACCTCTCTTCAGAGCCCTCTCCCAACCAGAGACTGCCGGAGCCACCCACTCTCATTGCCAAAGCCACTGGGAGCCAGGCATTGCCAGAACTGTGGGCATCATCCCCAGCCCTGCTGCTGGACCCGTGTGTGACACGCTCCACCCTAGAGCTGCTCCCACAGCCACAACTCCCTGGCTGTGGCAGCCCCAGAGGAGCTACACTAGGTCACTGCCTACAAATATCTTCCAACAACACAGTGATCCCGCCAGGGCCCAATCGTGGAGAGAAGCCTCCCCAACTCTGAGGATGGCCAGAGGAAACAGTGAAAAATAATCATAGGGCAGAATCAATGGAAAAACTCCGGCAATATGAATAATCAGAGCAGATCAACTCCCCCAAGGAATGATAAGGCAGACACCACACAAGATCCTATGCATGAACAAATGGCTGAGATGTCAGAAATCTAATTCAGAATCTGGATAGCAAATAAGATCAACAGAATGGAAGAAAAGATGCAACTAGAATTTCAAGCAGTAATTCAAAAGATGTCTCAAGAATTCAAAGACAAAATGGCCAAAGATATTGACACATTGAGACAAGAAGTTGCAGCCCTCAAAGATCTGAGAAACACGATAGATCCCTCAGCAACAGAATGGAGCAAGCAGAAGAAAGGATTTCTGAAATTGAAGACAAAGTTTTTGAACGCTCCCAAACCTACAAAGAGGAAGAGAAATGGAAGGAAAAAATGGATCAGTCCCTCAGACAGCTCTGGGATAACTCGAAGAAAACCAATATTCACCTTATAGGGATACCTGAAAATGACTAAGTGGCATCACAAGGCACAGAGTCTCTTCTTTATGAGATTATGAAAGAGAACTTTTCAGACATGTCAAGAGATCCTGAAATTCAGATAGCAGACTGTTTCAGAAACCCAGCATGAGTCAATCCGAATAAGTCATCCCCCAGGTACTTCATAATTAAGTTTAGTAAAGTTAATGTGAAGGAGAAAATTCTGAAAGCAGCCAGACGTAAGAAATCCATCACCTACAAGGGGAAGAATAATAGAAAAACTGCAGATCTCTCTGATCAAACCTTTCAAGCTAGAAGAGAATGGTCATCGACTTTCAATCTCCCAAAACAAAATAACTTTCAACCTAGGATCCTATACCCACCTAAACTGAGTTTCATTTATGATAGAGAAATTAAATACTTTAATGACATCCGCATGTTGAAGAAATTTGCTGTAACTAAACCAGCTCTCCAAGATATTCTCAGACCTATTTCCAAAATGACCAGTGTAATCCTTAACAAAAATAAACTCACCCAGAAACTTTTTATCAAATTCCAACTTCTACAGTGATGAAAGGATTAAAAATGTCCACTGGACTTTCTAAAGATTTATCATTATTTTCTATAAATGTGAATGGTTTAAATTGTCTACTAAAGAGGCATAGGTTGGCTGACTGGATACAAAAACTCAGGCCAGATATCTGCTTCATAGAAGAAACTCATCTTACCTTAAAAGATAAATTTAGACTCAAGGTGAAGGGATGGTTATCTACATTCCAGGCAAATGGAAAGCAGAAAAAAGCAGGTGTAGCAATCCTATTCAAAGATACAATAGGCCTTAAACCAACCAAAATAAGGAAGGATAAGGATGAACACTTCATATTTGTTAAAGGTACTACTCAATATGATGAGATTTCAATTATTAATATTTATGCACCCAACCAGAATGCGCCTCAATTTATAAGAGAAACGCTAACAGATATGAGCAACTTGATTACCTTCAGCTCCATGGTAGTTGGAGATTTTAACACCCTTTTAGCAGTGTTGGATAGATTCTCCAAAAAGAAGCTAAGTAAAGAAATTTTAGATTTAAACTTAACTATCCAACATTTGGATTTAACAGAAATCTACAGAATATTTCATCCCAACAAAACTGAATACACATTCTTCTCATCAGCCCATGGAACATACTCCAAAATTGATCACATCCTAGGTCACAAGTCTAACCTCAGTAAATTTAAAA
>CAUYRH010039796.1:0-14800 GCA_963574655.1 Perodicticus potto | reverse complement strand
TTGGGCTCAAGCGATTCTCCTGCCTCTGCCTCCCAAGTAGCTGGGACTACAGGTGCCCGACACAACGCCCAGCTAGTTTTTGGTTGCAGCCATCACTATTGTTTGACGGCCTGGGCTGGATTCAAACCCGCCAGCTCAGCTGTATGTGGCTGGCGCCTTAGCCGCTTGAGCCACAGGCACCAAGCCAAATCTGAGTTGCTTTTTAAGTGAAATCCTTCATCTCAATAAAAAATACTCTCCTATTTAAACAAAAGTAACTTTAAGATCCTAGATTTTTTCCTTTCTTTCACTTTGAAATATGATTTCAATTTTGGCATTTCATAAATAAGGGTTTCATGTTAAATACACCCAATACATGGAAAGGAAACAAAACTAGAAGTCTCAAGATAGGCTGTACCTATATTCATTAGTAATTACATGACCTGGATCCACTTAATGAAACTCAAAAGTTTCAATTCCAATTCCCACAGCATTGGTAGCTCAGAGATAATAAACATGAAGGTGTTCAGGAAAGTATAAACTACTATGTAAATATTCAAGAAGTATAAATCAAAGAAACAGATAGCAAGTATCTGCACCATGTCCCAATATTCACCAGTGCAGGTGACTGTCACTGTTGCATTATTTCCCTCTAGGAAGTCTGATAATAGAAGATAACTGTGGCTGGGCACGGTGGCTCAGGCCTGTAATACCAACGCTTTGGGAGGCCAAGACGGGTGGATTGCTTGAGTTCATGAGTTTGAGACCAGCCTGAGCAAAAGCGAGACCCCATCTACTAAAAATAGAAAAAATGAGGCAAGAGGATCGCTTGAGCCTGAGTTGGAGGTTGCTATGAGCTATGGCACCACAGCACTCTACCTAAGGCGACAGCTTGAGACTCTGTCTCAAATTAAAAAAAAAAAAAACAAAGAATAAGAAGGTAACAGACTTTTACATTTTGGTCTCATATTTCACCCACAGGGAACTGTGTATTTTAATATTCCTCTAACCTGTCCATTTTCTAAGAGTTTTAGAGATTCCTGTGAATAAAATAAGGAAGAATAAGAATGCTAAGAGAATTAAGTATTATACATGGTATTTGAACTTTGGGGTATTATTACTCTAATGGTAAATTTATCCCCATAAATATGTTATCTACCATGTTCCTACTTAAAGCACAGCAAGAAAATGTGAAATTTTTTTCTTTAACCTTTTTCAACTGTGATTCCATTTTCAGACACTCTTCCTTCTTTTGCTGCAAAGCAATCTCTAGTGTCTTAAGCCGTGAGTCCTTTTTCAGTCCTGAGGAAGCCAGGGAAGAAGCATGCTCTTTCAGATCCAAGAGTGAAGCCTAAAAGAAGCAACACACACCTAGAATAAATAATAACTATGGACACTTAAACATTAAAATTTATTATCATGGTGGTATGCAGTTACTTTCTACTACCAAATACTGACATATTTCCATTTCAAGAGTATTCATGAAATGTAAAACAACATTAGCTTTAATTTTATTAAATCATAATTGTGTACATTGGTGCAATCATGGGGCACAATGTGGTGACTTCATAAACAATCAGAAATATTTTGGTCGTACTATTAAACGTAGCCTTCATGGCATTTTCTTAATCACTATATGAAGACATTGATATTCTACATTTAGTAAGTTTCACCAGTACCCTTCTAAGATGCACCGTAGGTGTGATCCCAATTGATCGCCGTCCACCCATCCCCCCTCCCCTCCCCTCCCCTCCCCTCCCTTGCCCTTTTCCCCGTATTCTTGTGCTATAATTGGGTTATTTTCTACTTTTTAATACTATTTTAAAAGCTGTGTTTCTGCTTTTAATTTTCTATTGTTAGTTACTTGTGTATAGAAACACAATTAATTTCTTTTTAATTTTTTTTGTAGAGACAGAGTCTCACTTTATCGCCCTCGGTAGAGTGCCGTAGCGTCACATAGCTCACAGCAACCTCCAATTCCCGGGCTTAGGCGATTCTCTTGCCTCAGCCTTCTGAGAAGCTGGGCCTACAGGTGCCTGCCACAACGCCTGGCTATTTTTCTGTTTTGCAGTTCAGCTGAGGCCGGGTTTGAACTCACCACCTTCGGTATGTGGGGCCGGCGCCCTACTCGATGAGCCACAGGCGCGGCCCCACAATTGAGTTTTTTTTAGTGATCTTGTACGTTTCCCCTCTACCAAACTCACTTATGAGTTATAGGATCTTTTTTAAAATTCCGTAAGACTTTTAACATAGACAATAATGTATATGAATAGAAAAGGTTTTACTTCTTCCTATCCCAATCCGAATGGCATTTTTTTTTCAGCTTGGCTTCTTGTATTAGATAAAACCTCCAGCACAATATTTAATAAAAGTGGCAAGAGCAGCTACCATTGTCTTGTTTCTGATATTAGAAGGAAAATAATCTTCTTCAATAATTAGGCATAAGGTTAGTTATAGTTGCTTTCTAGGTTCCTCTTTTCAGTTGGGAAAGGTCCTTTTTATTATCTGTTTACTGAAAGTTTTTGTCAAGAGTCAACAGTAGATTTTGTAAAATAATTTTTCTGGATTTATTGTGTCTATTATATGGTATACCTTTGATACTATGGTACTTACAAGAATTATATTGATTAATTTATAAATTACATTTCTAGAATAAACCTCAGTTGCTATCTCTATACCTTTCTATATATTTGCTGCATTTTATTTGATAACATATTATTAGCAATTTTTAATGTGTTAATAAGGTATGTCAGTCTGAAATTTCTTTTCTTATAGTCTTTTTATGCTTCAGTATCAGAGTATATCTGGACTCATGAGTAATTGGGAAGCATTCTTTTCTTTTAAATATCCTGGAAGATATTGCATTTAATTGGTATTTTCTCCTTAAATATTTGGATGAATTTGTCTGTGAAGCCATTTGAGTTTTAAGTGTTCTTTTTAAGAAGCTGGTTTGCATCTTCAAACATAGTGGCATCTTTTGAGAAATTTGTCCATCTTATGCGTATCTAACCTGTCAAATGTATTAGCATAATGGTCTTCATAATATTCCCTTATTATTTTTAATATCCATAGAATCGATACTGATATAAACTATCTTTCTCCTGATATTGGTAATTTGTGTCTTAATTCTTATTTTTTCCTGATGGGTGTGGCTAGAATTGGTTGGTTTTATTGACATTTTCAAGGAACTCACTTTTAATTTTATTGACTTTCTCTATTGTTTTATAATTTCTATTTAAATTTTTCTCCTACTCTTTACTTTACGATTTAAAAAAAAAGTCTTCTTTAGGGAAGCACCTGTGGCTCAAAGGAGTAGGGCACCAGCCCCATATACTGGAGGTGGGTGGTTCAAACCCAACCCTGGCCAAAAAAACTGCAAAAAAATAAAAAAGTCTTCTTTAAAGAACATCTTAAGGTGAAAGCTTACATCACTATAGGACCTCTCTTTTAGTTTACTATTAGGATTTAATGATATACATTTCTTTCTAAGTACCGTTTTATCTGCATTCCACACATTTTTTATTTCTTCCAAATTTTCTAATTGAATTTTTATTTGAATTATTTTTTTAAATATAGTATTTAGTTTCCAAACAATTAATTATCTTTCAGATATACGTCTTTTATTGATTTCTAATCTAGTTCCGCTGTTAGAGAAATACTTTGTGTGATGCAGCGTGCCTTTAAGCTCCATTGTTCCTTTAAACTCTGTGTTGTTGCTTTTTGTGCTCCAAATATGGTCTACGTAAATTGACTGTGTGCATTTGAAATCTGTATTTTGCTGTTATTCAGTGGAAGTTTCAATAAATTTAAATTAAATTTACTTGGTTAATGAGGACATTCAAGTCTTCTATATTTTTGCTGTGTTTACCAGTTACTGAATGAAGAGTATTGAAATATCTATTTCTTTGAATTTTTGTATTTCTCTTTGTACTTTTGTCAAAGTACATGTTTTCTTCATGCATTTTAGAATTCTGCATAAACATTTGGACATGTTATGTCATCTTGATAAAGTTGCTTTTTATAGTGAAAAAATGATACTTTTTATCCTAGCAATTTTTTTTACTCTAAAATTTACTTTGATGTTAATACAGTCACCTTCACTTTCTTTTTATCTTTTTCTACTCTTACATTTTAAACTTATATGTGTCTTTATAGTTAACGTATTTGTTGTAATCAGTATGTATTAAAATATTATAACTTACATTTTTAAAAACATACTCTGAAAATCTGTTTGTAATTGAGTTGTTTAGACCATTTATATTTAATGCAGGTATTGATATTGTTATTTTTGTTTTATTTTGTTCTTTACAAATTTTTGCCTGTTTTTCTTCCTACTTTTGGGTTAACTGTGTATGTGCTTTTTTTTTATGTGTGTGTGTTTATAAATTCATTTTTTTCTTCCTCATAGTACCATTCCTATCTTCATTCCTCTGTAAGTATATGTGTCAGTGTTCTCTGGATATTTTGAATATTTTCTCATTGTAACTAAATTTAGGTAATTTGGCCACGAAGGGCCTTTGTGTAGTTTCTCGTGCTTTGGGTTTGCTGAGTTTCTTGGTTCACTGAATTTAGAGTTTTTATGAAAATTGTTAATATTTTAGCTATTTCCTAATTATTTTTTCCCATTCTTTTCTTCTCCTTTTTCTGGGACTCCAAATTAGACATATATTATACTGCCTGAGTTTCCCCCACTTTTATTCACATTAGCTTTACATTTGTTTTGGTGAAGTGGAAGGTTTAGATTGGTCACTGAGCTCGTGAACACAGCCGGTCACTGTTTTGCAGCTTCTTCTACTTAAGATTGCAATTGGTATAATTCATGACTTATTCTTTAGTTAACACTGAGGGTGTTTACTGGCTACTTTATTCTTATCCTGGATTTTTCTGGGTGTTCTGGGTGTTTCTTGCCATGGTTTCCACCAATCATAGCTTTAACTTGTGTGCTCCACAGTGTCTCATGAACCATCACTGTATTTCTAACTAGGCCATTGGTTCTTAACTCTGTTACCATCATTAATATTCCTTAAGGGAATACTGGAAACTCCAGGTCCATGCTTTGTCACTTAGGAAATAAAGACAGCTAAACTGAATCCTTCCTTGGTCAAATCATTGTGTGCCATCAAGCTTATTTTAAAGAAGCTCAGTCCCAAGTTGCTGCTGCAGTGATAGAAATAGTTTAAACAAGAGGTAGATTAATAATCCTTTCTGTGCTCACATTTCTTATAATCTGCATGATACCCTTATATACTCTAGGACTTTAGATTGGAGATAATGGATAAAAATACGTAATTCAGTAGAATCTTTCATTTCTTATCAATTTTCTTCTTCTCAAAGACTTTTGGTAGTATAGTAGAGAAATTTTATTTTATTTTTTCTTTTCAGTCTAGCTAGACTTGAAAAGGTTAACTTTGGGCTTTCTACTTTCTCTAGGACAGGTTATATAATTCTTTCTCATTCTAGCTTTATGGCTTTACATCATAGGCTTAGATGAGAGCTTGTCTCAAAGAAGCATAAGTGAGATGAAATGTGAAAACACTATACCTGTTCTCACAGATAGAAAGTTACGTTGCACATATATACATGTGCATAAAACAGTCACTTTCTCAGGATTCATCTATAAAGCAAACAATTAGAATACATAGGTCTAAGTGAGTCTCATTTTATGATACAGAGAAAAAGTTTTTAGAAGCTTTTACCAGAACCCTAAATTCACACTGATTTATGTGCAACACTAACACAGCCAGCTGTGCATATTATGTTCAGTAGAAAATGCTTTTGTAGGATACAGCAGAAATTAACCACCCTCCTAAGGGAGATGACACATATAAATGTGATCCCTAGAAGCCATTTGATCAGTCTAATCTTATCCAATCAAGGCAGTATTACCCAAACATTAGAACAAGTATCGTTAGGGAAACCTTTTGGAGCTTGGAAAAGGTAGCAGTTGTAGGTGATGTCAGTGTGTTACACCACCACTCGATTAAGAATAAAAGCCATGTTGACCGTGGCAAATGAGTACATCTTCTACTCTGCTCCAACTTTCCTTTCTTTAGATTCTTCTGATATAGTGATGGAATTCTTGGGGCTATGTCTCATGGGGCAGCCATGTATTTTTGCATTTGCCATTTTTTTTCTTCCCCAGATCTTCTATTTTTATCAATCCATAAAATTTTTCTATTTCTGGGCGGCACCTCTGGCTCAGTGAGTAGGGCGCCAGCCCCATATACTGAGGGTGGTGGGTTCAAACCCGGCCCTGGCCAAACTGCACCAAAAAAAAAAATAGCTGGGTGTTGTGGCAGGTGCCTATAGTCCCAGCTACTCAGGAGGCTGAGGCAAGAGAATCGTCTCAGCTCAGGAGTTGGAGGTTGCTGTGAGCTGTGATGCCACAGCACTCTACCAAGGGTGACAAAGTAGGACTCTGTCTCAAAAAAAGAAAAAAATTTTTTTTCTATTTCTAATGGCAGGTATACCATTACTGCCCACTAAATGTTACAACACAAATATTCACAAAAGGAACCCATACTACAATTAATTCCCCCTGATGTTTTCTCCAAAACAATCCAATCTTTCTTCTAAAAGCCTCATGCAGCACATATTGACACATATAGAGTAGAGGACTCTAACATTGAACATGGCTTAAGCCTCTTCTGTCCCACAGAGTTGGAAGATAGATATCTGTTTTTGTTTTTGTTTTTCCACTGCTTCATTGCACTATGCTGTAATCCCAGGAATCAGGCATGGATCTATATGGCTATTTCAGAAGACTAGCTCAGTAAGAGACTGTGCTGAGAATTACCGTTCCTCTTTCATTATTGTTAAATTGCTTCTAAATCAATATTATGATTCTCAGTTGTCTTCTCTTGAAGTTCATTCTTCAGCCTCCCCTGCTTATCTTAACTCAGTCTATTAGACATGTTCAGAGACAGAAAAAAATATTGGGATAATATATTAATATTAACTGAAACAGAGAATACTAGGAAGAGAGCAGCACACTTCATGTAGGAGAAAATAAATACCCTGTTTTGAACATTTGAGTTTGAGTTTCTGCTGAAGTAACTCATCGTGAAGCAATAGTAACTGGAATAGCAACTGGAACAGACATAGCATGAGTGAAAGAAGAAGGAACAAGGTGGTGGACTAGAGACGTCTCCTTGCAGGCTACTTGTGGTGAGACAGGGAAAGTGGATGTCATCCACCTTTGGCTAGGGAAATGCACAGAAACATCACTCCAGAGACATAGTAAAGCAGCAGGAGACTTCAGGGGCCAATGAGGAGGGCTGGAGCTGAGGAAAACCATGCATAAGGTAGGTTCTTGGTACCGACAGAGTCCAGCTGGTTGGCTGGCTGTCCTGTGGAAGCCTGAGAAAGGGACAGGACAGTCCTGCAATCTTGATCTTGGACTGGGCTGCTCACTGGAGTAGCAAGTAGACTTGAACAGCCTCTGGCCACTGGGTTGAATGCTGAGCAGGGCGGCTCTCCCAATAGCTGGGCTGCTGGTGAGGTGCCATCATTGTGGGAAGGCTAAACATATACAAGAAACCGTCTTCAGTGTCCTAGTACATGACTGGCTCTGGTGCACCTGCTGAGCTCCAATGGCCTTTCTTGGGGGGAGCTGAGGGGTCCCTGAAACCCCAGGAGGGCCACTTTGTTGTCAAGGTACACTGTCTGATGGCCTCCTTGGAGAGCTTTGAGCAACTAAATGATGACAAAATCAACAGGCCTGGATTAAGGGTAAAGAAGTCCAGAAGACAAATTCCAGGTCTCCTTCACAACTGGAGAGTGGTTTTGGACCCCCATTATTTATAGAAAATCCAGCATGTTCTCCCTCTCCTAACACCACAGCAACACTTTGTGTCCTGAGTATATATACATAAATATACTTTTTTCAATTTCTTTTTTTTTCTCTTTTATTGTTGTTTTTGTTTAGTTTTTTTATTTGGTTATATTTTGTTTTTTCATTTTTATTCTTTTCAATAGCAAGAGCTCCATTTTTGTTATGGTTTTTTAGCCCATTTTATTCTTTATTTCTTTTTTATTTTTCTCCTTTTTGTTTCTTGTGATAGTTTTCTACTTTTTTCTTCTTTACCACATAAATTTGGCATATAACAGCTAAGATATCACTTTTTTCTTCTTTATCTTATACAATTACATTTTTAATTTTCTATATCTATTCTTATTTTTTTTTTCATTTTTTCCTCTTTTTGGAGGGCTGCAGTGGTCATGGCCTTGGTCTACCTAGGGGGTCATGACATTGGTCTGGCTGAATGAGGCCATAATCTCATGGTCTTAGGTTTCCTTTTAGCTTTGGCCTTTAAAGGAGGTATTGGTAGATCCCTGCTGCAACATGCTGCTGATTTATTTCTATATTTGGCAGAAGTAGGGTCTTGCTTTTTCCCAGGCTGGTAAGGAGCTCCTGACTTTGAGGGACCCATTTAACTTAGTTCCCCAAAGTCCTGAAGCTGCAGGGGTGGTTAAAACATTGAACACCACCGTTTCTCCTCTCACTCTCTTTCTCTTCTTTTTGTTCTTTTTTCTCTCTTGTTTCTCAATTCTTCCATTTCACACCACCTTCTTTTTTGTTTTCCTCTTTATCTTTTTCTTTTGTTCTTTCCTTCTCACTCCTTATTCTTATCTTCCTTTGGCCTTATCCCAAAAGGCCACTTCAAAACCTAACCTCCAAGACAAAGTAATTTAAAGTGAAAGAGGTAGTAAGACGGAGAAAGTAGAGGAAGAAAGTGAACAAGAAGAAAACACACATGATGAGGAACCAAGAGAGAAATCCTAGCAACATGTAAAAGCAGAATAGAGCTATCCCTACAAGAGAGCATGAGGTAGCTACCACAAATGATTCCACCTATGACGAATAAGCGGAAATGATGGAAAGATAATTTGAAATCTGAATGGTAAAAACAATAGAGGGAATCGATGAGAAAGTAGAAAAACAGGACAAAAAAATAGATAAAAGAAATGAAGACTATAGAAAGGCTATAGCAGAGCTTAAGGACTTGCAGGATTCAATCAGGGAACTTTAAGATGTAGTAGAAAATATCAATAACATATTAGACCATGAAGAAGAAAGAATCTAAGAGCTAGAGGATAAAGCTCTTGAGCTAAACCAAGTAGTTAAAGAGGAAGAAAAGAAGAGAGAGAAAGAATGTTCACTCAGAGAATTATAGAACTTCATGCAACACTCAAACATACAAACTAAAGGTATCTGAGAAGCAGAAAAAGAATGCCCCAGTGGAATGGAAGCCCTACTGAAGGATATCATAAATGAAAACCTATCAGTATCTCTAAAGATTCAAAAAAAATTTTTCCCTTTAGAGGGATATCAAATTCTGGGTCATTTCAACACAAATAGAGCATCTCCCAGACAAATTGTGTTGAACCTGTCCAAAATAAAGACAAAGAAAAAATTTAGCATATAGCCAGGAGTAAGTGCCAATTGACCCAGAGTCAGATCCATCAGGGTGACAGCAGACTTTTCAGCTGAAGCTTTCCAAGCCAGAAGAGAATGGTCAGCTACTTTTAACCTTTTTACACAAAATAATTTTCAGCCCAGAATTCTATATCCTGTTAAACTAACCTTCAAAATTGATGGATAAAGAAAATCTTTTACTGATATGCAAACATTGAGAAAATTTGCAACAAGATCAGTACTACAGGAAATACTTAGCACTATTCTCCACACTGAACATCATAATGGACCAGCAGCCAACTAAATAACCAGAAACTAAAGAACAAAACCTAGCTTCCACAATGGTGCAAAGGATAAAACTACCAATGGACTTTCACAAAATAAGATGAATAAAACTCCAGCTCACTTATCAATTCTCTCAACAAATGTTACCGGCTTGAATGCCCCACTGAAGAGGCATAGGCTGGCCAGTTGGATAAAAAAGCACAAGCCATTTAAATGTTTTCTCTAGGAAAAACGCCTAACTTTGAAAGCCAAACCAAGACTCAGGCTAAGGGATTGGAAAACAATATTTCAGGCAGATGGAAGCCAGAAGAAAGAAGAGGTCACAATCTTATTTTCACATACAAGTGGGTGTAAAGCAACTAAAGTTAAGAAAGGCAAAGAGGGTCACTTGATACTGGTGAAGGGGACAATACATCAAGAGGACATTTTAATTCTAAATCTTTATTCATCCAAGTTTAATGCTCCCAGTTTTGTGGAACAGACTTGATTGGTCTGAGCAATATGATATCACATAACGCCATAACAACTAGGGACTTTAGCACCCCTCTGGTAGAAATGGACAGATATCTAAACAGAAACTAAACCAAGACCCAAGCAACTTAAATGTGACCATAGAACAACTGTGCTTAGTGGACATATGCAGAGCACACCATCTCAAAGCTGAGGAACACATGTTCTACTCATCTGCTCGTGGAATATACTCCAAAGTAGATCATAGCCTAGACCAGAACTCAAACCTCGAGAAGATTAAAAGAATTGAAATTATACCTTGTATCTTCTCAGACCATGAGGCAATTGAAGTGCAACTCAGCTCCAACAAAGATTTTCATTCCCACAAAGGCATTAAGTTAAATAAACCACCTTATGCCAAATGACAGTTGGGTCAAGGAAGAGATAAAGGATGAAATTATAAAATTCTTCAAACATAATAATAATGAAGCTACAAGTTACCAAAAATCTATGGAATATTGTGAAAGCAGTCCTATGAGGGAAATTTATCTCATTAGATGCCTACATCTGAAAAATAGAAGGAGACCACATCAATAACCTAATGAATCATCTTAAGGAAATAAAAAAGGAAGAGGAATTTAATCCCAAATCTAACAGAAGAAAACAAATAACAAAGTAAAGCAGAAATAAATGAAATGGAAAACAGAAATATTCAGAAAATTAATGAAACATAAAAAACAAATAAAATTGATAAAACTCTGGCCAGAGTACCTGGAAATGGAAAAATACAACCTCTAATAACCTCAATCAGAAATGAAAAAAGGAAAATAACAATAGATACCACTGAGATACAAGAGATTATCTCTGACTATTACAAGAAACTCTCTTAAATCTATAAATGTAATCCACCATATTGATAGCAGCAAAAACACAGACCATAAACGCCTCTTAATAGATGAAGAGAAAGCATCTGATAAAATTCAGCATTCTGTTCTAAAGAGAATACTTCAGAATATAGGTATAACCATCAATGACTAACCCACAACCAATATCATACTGAATGGAGTAAAGCTAAAGCTTTTCCACTTAGAACAGGAACCAGACAAGGATGTCTTTTATCACCACTACTATTCAACATAGTGCTGAATGTTCTAGCCAATACAGTCAGGCAAGAGAAGGATAAAAATCCAAATGGGTGCAGAAGAGGTCAAACTCTCACTCTTCACCAGTGATATGATCTTATATTTGCAAAATCCCAGAGACTCAACCACAAGACTCCTGGAAGTGATCTAAAAATACAGTAACATGAGGGTTAAAATCAATGTCTTCCAATCAGTAGCCCTTGTATACCTCAATAAAAAGTTGAGAAGCTATTCCAAGATACAATTCCCTTTGCAGTACCTTAAAAAAAAAGAAATACCTAGAAATATATCTAACAAAAGAGATGAAGGATCTCTATAAAGAGAATTATGAAACCCTAAGGAAAGAAATCGTAGAAGATGTTAACAAATGGAAGAGCATACCACGGTCTTGGCTGGGAAGAATCCACATTGTTAAAATGTCTATACTTCCCAAAAAAATCTACAGATACAATGCAATCCCCCATTAAAATACTAACATCATACTTTTAAAAAGTGGAAAAATTAATTCTTCATTTTATATGGAACCAGAAAGAACTTTGTAGAAAATAGATAATTTTTAGTAATAAAAACAAAGCCTACAGCATTACTCTACCAGATTTTAGGTTATATTACAAGCCTTCAATACTCAAAACAGCATGGTATTGGTACAAAAACAGAGACATAAACATGTGGAATAGAATGAAGTGATGAAACCAGTCTCTTACAACCATCTGACCTTTGATAAACCAAAGAAAAGTATACATCACTGGGGAAAATAACCCCTATTTAATGAATGGTGCTGGGAGAACTGGATAACCACACTTTAGAGACTGAAATTGGACCTGTACATTTACCACTTATAAAAATTGATTCAAGATGGAGAAAACATTTAAATCTAAGGCATGAAATAATAAAAATCCTAGAAGAAAGTGTGGGAAAAACTCTTGAGCATGTTGGCCTGGGGAAAGATTTTATGAGGAAGAATTCAGTGGCAATTGCAACAAGAAAAACAAACTAATGAGACTTAATTAAATTGAAAAGCTTCTTCACAGCCAAGGTCACAAAAATCAAAGCAAATAGACAATCTTCAGAATGGGAAAACACATTTGCATGTTACAAATATGACAAAGGCTGGATAACTAGTATCTACAGAGAATAAAATTTATTCAACAACAAAAAAAGAGCAAACAATCCCATCTATCACTGGGCAAGAGACATGAATAGAACCTTGTCTGAGGAAGACAGACAAATGGCTAACAAACATATGAAAAAATGTTTATCCTCCCTAATCATCAAAAAGTGAAAATCTTAACCACCCTGAGATATCACTTAACCCCAGAGAGAATGGCCCACATCCCAAGGTCCCAGTGTTGTAGATGCTGGAAGCATGTTTGGAGAGAGAGGGACACTTATACACTATTGGTAGGATTGCAAAGTAAAACAGCCTCTTTGAAAAAAGTATGAAGAATACTCAAGAAACTCAAATTAGACCTCCCATTTGACCCTGAAGTCCCACTACTAGGCGTCTACCCAGAAGAAAAAAAATCATTTCATCATAAAGACATTTGCACTGACTGCTTATCACAGCTCAATTTACAATCACCTATATCCGGAAACAACTTAAATGCCCATCAATTTGGGAATAGATTAATGAACTGTGGTGTATGCATACCATGGAATACTATTTAGACTTAAGAAAAGATGGTGACTTTACATCTTTTGTATTAACCTGGATGGAGTTGAAACACATTGCTCTTAGTAAAATATCACAAGAGTGGAAAAGCAAATATCCACCATACTCAATTTCATCATGAATCCAGTAGATGATCTAACACATGCTCACATAGGAGAAAAACTACATTCTATTCAAGTTGAGTGGAGGGGTTAATGAGGTAGGGGAGAGTGGGAAGGGGGGGATTCGGTATTGCCACTTAACAAAGGGTACATGGCACACCTTTTGGGTGCAGGACACAACTACAAGAGGGACTCTAAATAGCAAATTTAAAAATTGTGACCTGGTTGTTTGTACCCTCACAATAACTTGAGATAAGAAAAAATATATATATAGCATGAGTATTAACAGCATAGCAGAGACCTTGGAATTTCCAGAAAAACTATCCTGTGTTTCTAAATCATGTCAGGAGTATACATGTGTCCAAGAGGTACGGTTCAGGGTCATGACCTAGCTTAGCTCACAGAAATCTTAAAGTTCTAGAGTCCCTTTTGGTATTTTTCCGTAGCAATCACACAGCAATTTTTATAACATATAACTTGGTTTTATTCTCTGATGCAGCTGCATCTCTCTATTACAGGTTATTCATTAGAAAGTCTTTCAATGAGGTATAAGTCCTTGCTTCAATACACTAGCTAATGAATCTCATTTAGCTTGGGTACGACATAGTCTTATATATTCTTTGAGTTAATGTTACATATAGCATTTGACAAAGAGTAAAATCCTTAAATATCTCTGAAATTAGAGATAAATCTGTTATTAACATTTTTTTCAAGTATAACAAGGGAGTGAATAGAGCTAGAGGAATATTTTAGTCATTCTTACCAAAGAATATACCATTGGTTAAACTACCTTTTATGTCATTGCTGAATCTATAAATGGAGATGGAATTGAGAAAGTCAGAGAAGAAATGAGACATTTAGAGTCTTCAATGTAACTGCAAGTGGTGTGACACAGACAAACATGTCCTCTCTGTGGAAATCTTTGACCTGGAAGGATTCTGAAAATGTAACGCATTTATGAATTACTTACTTCTTCTTTTTTGTCGATCTTCTAAATCCTGATGTTGGTGGTGAGAATTGCTATATCAATACCAAGAATCTAGAACATATTCTACCCATTTTGTGACTCCCATCTAAGAGTCTAAATTTACTTATCTTCTTTTAGGCAAATAAAATACAGTTTTTGTATTACTAGAACTGCCTTGGTCTTCTTTATTTGACCTAACTTTTTTTTTTGTATTCTTTTGTTCTTTTGCTTATTTTTAAATGAGTATTAATTATTCACAAATCCTTTCCTTCCCTTACTTGATAAATATTGATTGATGACATTAATATATGAATAAAATTGAATGTTTCACGATTTCTTAAAGTAAATGTAAGATTTACATTGATTTTTTATATAATACCTGAATACTGAGAAATTACCACAAAAATAATATTATTATTACTCTGTCTTTCTTGTGTTGATGGAAAAAAATCTACATTTTTATATATTCAAATCTTTAAGTGATTATCTTTTCAAAAACATTCTCTCCCTGTGTTTCTAAAGAATTTGTAGTCTTATTTCAAATCCAATTTACTTCCTCATATTGGCACAAAGCTATTAATATCATTACTCATTTTTTCCATTTCTCCACATCCACGCCAGCATCTCTGATTTTGGGATTTCATCATGTGGAGAAAAGGGAACACTTCTACATTGCTGGTGGGAATGCAAACTAGTTCATCCGTTTTGGAAAGATGTTTGGAAAATACTCAGAGATCTAAAAATAGACTTGCCATTTGACCCTATAATTCCTCTGCTTGGTATATA
>CAUYRH010039795.1:0-35515 GCA_963574655.1 Perodicticus potto | reverse complement strand
AGACTCTACTATAAATTGATAGTGATCAAAACAGCATGGTACTGGCACAAAAACAGAGAGGTAGATGTTTGGAACAGAATAGAGAACCAAGAGATGAATCCAGCTACTTACCATTATTTGATCTTTGACAAGCCAATTAAAAACATTCAGTGGTGAAAAGACTTCCTATTCAAGAAATGGTGCTGGGTGAACTGGCTGGTGACCTTTAGAAGAGTGAAACTGGACCCACACCTCTCACCATTAACTAAGATAGACTCTCACTGGATTAAAGATTTAAACTTAAGACATGAAACTATAAAAATTCTAGAAGAAAGTGCAGGGAAAACTCTCGAAGTAATTGACCTGGGGGAATATTTTATGAGGAGGACTCCCCAGGCAATTGAAGCAGTATCAAAAATACACCACTGGGACCTGATCAAACTAAAAAGCTTTTGCACAGCCAAGAACACAGTAAGTATAGCAAGCAGACAGCCTTCAGAATTGAAGAAAATATTTGCAGGTTATGCATCTGAGAAAGGTTTAATAACAAGAATCCACAGAGAACTCAAATGTATTAGCAAGAAAAGAACAAGTGATCCCATCTCAGGGTGGGCAAAGGACTTAAAGAGAAACTTCTCTAAAGAAGACAGGCACATGGCCCACAGACACATGAAAAAATGCTCACCATCCTTAATCATCAGAAAAATGCAAATCAAAACTACTTTAAGATATCATCTAACTCCAGCAAGATTAGCCCACATCACAAAATCCCAAAACCAGAGATGCTGGTATGGATGTGGAGAAAAGGGAACACTTCTACACTGCTGGTGAGAATGCAAACTAATACGTTCCTTTTGGAAGGATGTTTGGCGAATACTTAGCGATTTAAAGATAGACCTGCCATTCGATCCTATAATTCCTTTACTAGGTATGTACCCAGAAGACCAAAAATTGCATCATAACAAAGATATCTGTACCAGAATGTTTATTGTAGCCCAATTCATAATTGGTAAGTCATGGAAGAAGCCCAAGTGCCCACTGAACCATAAATGGATTAATAAATTGTGGTACATGTATACCATGGAATATTAAAGAAAGATGGAGACTTTACCTCTTTCATGTTTACATGGATGGAGCTGGAACATATTCTACTTAGCAAAGTATCTCAAGAATGGAAGAAAAAGTATCCAATGTACTCAGCCCTACTATGAAGCTAATTTATAGCTTTCATATGAAGGCTATAACACCATTATAGCACAAGAATATGGGGAAAGGGGCAAGGGAGGGGAGCCGAAGGGGGAGGATGTGTGGAGGGAGGGTAAATGGTGGGGCCATACCTACGGTGCATCTCAGAAGGGTACAGTTGAAACTTACTAAATGCAGAATACAAATGTCTGCATACAATAACTAAGAAAATGTCATGAAGGCTATGTTAAACAGTTTGATGAAAATATTTCAGATTGTACATGAAACCAGCACATTGTACCCCATGATTGCACTAATATACACAGCTATGATTTAATAAAAATTAATAAATTAAAAAATGAAAAAAAAAGGTTTACAGCTTTAGGTCTTACATTGTCTATGATTAATTTTGAGTTAATTTTTGTATCTTATATGAAGTAAAGTTCAACTTCATTTTTCTTGCATGTGGACATTCAGTTGTCTCAGCAATACTGGTGGAAAAGACCATTCTTCCTCCATAAATATGCCATGTACCATTGTCAAAAATCAGTTGACTAAAAGCATAAATATTTCTGGACTCTCCATCCTATTCCATTGTCTACACTTACAGTAATACTTGATCACTTGTTTTTTTTTTTTTAATATTAGAGAAATACATTCTACTTCCTCTATTAAGAAGCTGTTCTGGGGCAAATAGACACAAGGGTCAAAAACTTAATCAATTCTCTTTTCTTCTGAATTTAGTCCTAATAAAACAACTGAAAACCATCTTCAGAGTCAGTGGAAGGAATAAGAGGTCATTGTGTTTTATGTGAAAAGCTTTATTATCCTGATGGACTTTTTTTTTCTTTCCTGTTAAATTTTTTGTATCTGCCTTTACTATATATTTATTCAAGACCTGCTGTTTGTAAAAATAAGTAAAAATCTAAGTGCTTCAGAAAATAATTACCAAATAAATAACCATATCTATAGTTGTATGTATGTATGTTTTGCATATTTATTTTCCCCATAATTATTCACTTTAGTTCTACTACTTACCAACAGTGCAACCTTGGGGGAGTTACTTGCTTTCTTTGACTCCTAGCTTCCAAACACTGAGAATAACTACTCTCATTGACTTCTGCGATGGTTTGAATGTTTGTCCCCTCCAAAACTGTTGTTGAAATGTGATCCCCAAGGAGGCAGTATTGAGAGGTAAGGCCTGGTGGGAGGTGTTTGAGTCATGGCAGTGTATTCTTCACAAATAATATATTATTACCCTCTCACAGGGCTGAGTGAGTTCTCATTCTAATGAGTTCCTGTACGAGCTGGTTGTTAGAAAGAATCTGGCCCCTACCCCACCTCTTGCTTCCTCTCTCACCATGCCATGTGATCTCTGCACATACCTGCTCCCCTTCTCTTTTCTGCTGTCACTTGATTCCCAAGACCCTCTCACCAGATGCAAATGCCCAATCTTGAATTTTCCAGCCACTAGAATTATGAACCAAATATATCCTTTCTCTTTATAAACTATCCTGTCTCATGTATTCCATTGTAATAAAATTGAATGGATGAAGACAAGTTCTTATAAATATTAAAGGAGAAATGCATGTAAAGGTCTTAGCAGAGTAACTGATACACAGAAGCACTGAAAAAGCTTAGACTGTTATTATTAGTAGGAGATGTACAACAAATATCTTTTAACAAAATGTCATTCTCATGTGTTAAAGTGAGAAACAGGAAATGGACAATGATGTAATTTCTAGAACTTCCAGAATGCACTAAACAAACTCAGTTTGCTCATTTTTCCTTGTTACCAAATCCACATGAGAGAGCATAGAAGTGTTAACAGAAATTCAGATACCGTAATGTTCCTATCAACTCAAATTTCAGAATTAGTCATTATTTGATGACTTCTTCCAAAGTTTACTTGTTTTTTATTTTCTATCAAAACAATGTCTTTCTCAGCAACTTAACAGGGTAAAAAATGGAGGCAACATGAATAGTGGACCAGCTGTTTGATAGTACTTGTCGAAATATGTTGTACTTGAACTTCAAATCCAATCTGCTTAAATAAAAGTTTTCTAGGGTCTCATATTTTCTATCAGCTATAAGAGAGTTTTAATCCTTAAAGTCATCTTGAAATTTGGATGTTTTAAAAGATAAGACATTCTCAGATGCTAGATGTGTTTTGTTTGCCAAGCACTCATTCCCCTTTTGTTTGTTAATGAGACCTTAATTTCATTTTAGGGACTCATGTCTCTTGGAGGAATGGCATTTCCTATATGGAAGGGAGCATTCCACAGCCAAAGAGTGGGCATATGACTCAACTTAGACAAATCATTTTCTTTTTCTAAATTTTAATCTTTAGCATTACTGGTTGGATTGAGTCATTTCTGTAATAAAGCACAAATTGAACAATGAATTGAAGCAGTGTCTTAGTTTCTACTCTGTATGTACCTTGAGCTGCCCTGTGTCTGAAATATTTGAAGCCAGTTCTTCAGCCTTCCTTTTAGTTATGTAAACTTCTCTATATCTTTCCAATAAATTTCTTCTCTGCTTTTATTACCCAAAGGCAATTTCTTTCACGCGGAACCTCAGGATTCTTAGTGATTCAAAGTCTATCTCTAACCCTGTCTGTTTCCAGACACTTCAAAACAAGTAGGGCTAATAAAAGGGTGTTTTCTATACACAATTGTTTGTTGACTTCTTTAATCCCCCAAAGTCTCACCCCTAAATTCCCTTGAAATTCTTCTATTCCTTTTAACTTATAGAATCTCTTAAGTATTACAGAACTCTTTTCAAAGGATTTGATTGAGACCTTGTGTAAGAGGAGATAGTGACAGCTGATAATGACACAGAAAGTTGTAGAAATTCTTCTTTCATTTCTATCCTTCACCTCTTCAAGAAATATCTATTCAAACATACTATGCCCTGTCCTAGATACCAAAACTGCAAAAATGAGAAGGACAGAGTCTTGTTCCTTAGAGAGCCTGGGCTTGGTAGAGGAGATAAGTTAGGTAGAAATAACAGTAATGCCAGAGACACTGTATCAAGTGCTATCATGGAGGTATAGGTCAAGTGCAATGAGAGCACAAAGGAGGGGAGACCAAGTCAATGCTGGAAGGATTGGGGAAGATTTCAGGGGAGAAGACAAAATTTCAGGTGGACTAATCTTCCTGTAAGTACCCAGTGACCAATTAACTCCAGAAAGTAGTTTGCAAAATTAAGCCTGACCCACAGAGAATACTTATTTTCTCTTACAGTGCCACATTACAGTTGCCAAGGTTTACAGCCTTCTTGGGCAATGAACTAAATTACTTAAGATGGGCCTGAAGACATAGGATGTCATACCCTGAAGATCTGTGCCTATGTATTATGGGGCCTGATGTTTGTGTCTTTTTGGATGTGAGTGAGATTTAGGGACAACTGACCATGGCCTGGATTGGGGACAGTATGTTTCATAGCAGCCTTTAAATCTGGTTTAAAATTAACTACTAGCTTCAACGAGCTTGTTGGGCTTATTTTCTCCAAATGGAGACAACAGCAAGGACAGAAGTCTGCAACTTGTTCTCAGCTGAACAGACTCACTTCATCTTCTTTTATTTCCACACCTTCCCTTCTCCTGCCACACAGTGCAGCCAACTTTCTTCTTCATTTTAGCAGAGAAAGGATGCTCTGAATTAATCTGGGATGGATAATCAGTCTGCCAGATTGGGCTCAAAAAACTTATTATTGCTTATGGCAATACTTGCAGGGGCCTTGCTTGAAATGCTCCTTTCATGCTGGTAACCTCTGAGACATTAGGAAGAAGTGTTATTTGGAGCACAAAATGTTGTGTACCTATGTGACAATGAATTCACTTATCTAGCCAGAAAGCATATAATTGAAAGTGAGAAAGCCATTTAATTTTTGAAAGTTCCAGCTTTTCAGAGAGGATGATTTAATTTGATGAAATATTTAGTCGAATGCCCCTTTCCATCTGCCAACAAAATTCACATTCTGGATAGTTTTTACATTGGTTTTCCACTGGGTGAGAGCAAAGGGGAAAATGGAGGGCCACCACTTCCCACAGAGAAGAAGAAAGATATTTTAAGTCATTATTTTATTGCACTCTTCGTGTGAACACATTGAGGTGAAACTTGATAGACTTGCATTCCCAGAAGCTCCTTGGGAATGACATGACATTCCCATACGGAGGGAGGAAAGGAGAGAAGGCTTGGGGGTAGGGAGAATTTTAACGCTACTTTCATTTTCCCAATGCCAGTGTCTTGAATTTACAGCTCAGTTCAATGGCCCCCAGGATATTCTAAAGCTCTTTGCATGATTGGAAAGGGGTTATCAGAGAGAAGGAAGAGGGATTCTGGGCCAAAGCTCCTCATTTGTTCCCAGGGCTCAAAGGGCAAAGGCCACTTCTAAGAAAGAGATGATAACCTAGGCCCATACATATTTGTTGTTATGGATCTTACTATGACTCCCCAAAAGATTAATTGAAGTCCTAACATCCAATACTTCAGAATGTGACGGGCGGTGCCTGTGGCTCAAAGGAGTAGGGCGCCAGTCCCATATGCCTGAGGTGGTGAGTTCAAACCTGGCCCCAGCCAAAAACTGCAAAAAAAAAAAAAAAACTACCAAACTTCCGAACGTGACATTGTATTGAAGGAAGGTCATTTATAGATACAACTAGTTTAAAGGAGGCTATATTGGAGTACGGTGGGCTCCTAACCCAATATGACTGATGTCTTCAGTAAAAAGACAGCTCTGTGAATGCACAGGGATGTACAGGGAGAGTGCCACATGGCAGCAGAGCTAGGGACTGGAGGGAGGGCATTGCAAACAGAGGAACACCAAGGATTGCTGGCAAACCACCGGAAGCCAGGAAGAAGCAAGAAATGAGTCCCCTGCAGGTTTTAGAGGGCAGAACCTGATTTTAGACTTGTAGCTTACATAATGGTCAGATAGTAAAGTTCATTTGTTTTAAGTCACCCACTTTGTTGTACTTTTTAATAGTGGTCTTGGGATACTAACACATTTGCTTAAAACTCCCCTAGACAGCACCTGTTGACACGTGTGAAGGATTCTTCTAGGCTCATGATCAGCCATTTGCTTGCCTCCTCCTCTTGCCACACCGTAAGCTCTGCCTCCCAAGGACTTTCAGCATCTCCTTAATTTACCACGTGCTTTCCCACACCCGTGAATGTTTCCTCCTGGCCCAGCCAGGATCAGGACCCACTTGAAGGCTACTCATCATTCAAAGAGAAACTCCCCCATCTAGCCTAGGTAAATGAGAATACGAGAACTTCCTCTTTTGAAGCAATTTGTTTGTACCAGGTCTCTGCTTTGCCATTTAGTTAGCTGACTGTATGTCTAATTTCCCTTTATATCACTCTTAGAAAGTAGAGAACTGGTTCGTTTATTTTGTGTTTTTAAGAGGCTTGTTTCTCAAAATATTGGCCTCCTGCTAGGAGCATAACAGAACAGAATCTCAGCCCCTTTCTCAGGCCTTCTGAACCAAAACCTGCACTGAAATAAACTCCTGTGGAGAAGCACCCCCAGGGGATATTGCAATACCCAGCTACTATCATATTAATTGAATGCATGTTTCTCATCTGCAACTTTGCTTGTTGTTTCAAGTTAGTCATTGCAAAAATTCTATTAACAGTCCTTGGAGGCTAGTATTATTATTCTCCAACATACAGAAGAGAAAACTGGAGAGAAGTTAAGACTGTAGTCTCCTGGGAGGAGTGCTCCTCTATCTCCTCCCAGTTGAACACAGCTTTCTAGTCAAAGGCTGGGAAGTAGAGCTTAAAGGTTTCTGCCCTGGGTAACACAGCCCTGACTGCCAGGTTTGGTGAGTCCCTCACCCTACATGAGGAGCAAGAAGGCAGAATGGGCTGAATAATTTTCCTTGTCCAGTGAAAACTAAAACTGTTGGCACCCCTTATTCAAAAAGTGAAAAATTTAGTGTTTTTCCTTTCCTTTCTCCCCCTCACCATCCCCATTTCTCTTATAGTGTTTTTATTTGCTATTTAAAGTTACCCTTCCTTGGGCATGGGCATACTCAATGGCCCTCATAGGTGCAGGTACCAGGGGTGCAGGGATGCGGGTAGGGGCACAGGTGGTAACAGCTTGATCATTTGTCTAAAGTGCCTCCTTCCCTTCACTGAGGGACTAATAGTAATGAGTTATGCCTTGGCAAGAAAGTTATGTCAAGCACCTGCCCTTCCTATCCCTCCACATCTACCAACCAACAGTGGGTAGGAGACCCCCAAAAGTGTCACATCCTCCTCACCTAGATGTGCTAGGGACCTGGATTGGGAGCTGCAGATGTGCAGGACCCACTGGTCTTAAGTTCAGATTGTCCTGTGTCAGTGGGAGCCTCCTGGGTTCATGTTCCATAAGGACAGTTGGCTTCCCAAACCCAGTCCCCTGAGTTTAAATTTTCACATAATTTTTTCATAATTATTCAACAAATCCATTTGCAGATCTATTCTATACTGAATTCTCTTTTATACTCTTTCCATCAACTCCTATGGATTGCATTAGAGTCCAGCTGGAATTTGCCTGTCTCTTTTGACTTTTCAGGTTCCACTATCACACTCTGGGATCATTTAGCTTCTTGGTACGGAATGTGGAGAAACCACAAATACCCTGCGAACACTCTCCCTGCTGTTGTCACGGGATCCACACAGGATGAGGAAGATCGTGTGGTGCTGGATCCAGGCCAAGTAGTTGTATGTGAGAGGGCAAAGGTAATTTCTTGTTGTGGGAATTAAGTAAAAATAAAATCATGGCCTTAATTTTCCTACATGTGCAAGTAAAAGTCAGCTGTTTCTCACATAAAAACAAGAAGAACAGTGAGTACAAATAAACCCTGCCTAACACAATAGGGCAGTGTTATAAACCACTGTTTTTCAGGCAACAGTGGTAACTACCCTGGGAGATGCAATCTCAGGAGAACATTTGAGCATCTGTTGCAGAGTTGGGCCTCTTTTTCCTAATTTAATGCTAGTTGCTGGACTCCTGTCTCTCAAGATGTTGCGTTGAAAAAGGGTAGAAAAACTAAATCAGGAATTGCTGCAAAGTGCATGGCCCTCTTGAATATTAACAGTGCGGAGTCACCTATTAAAGGCTTGGCCATGACCTCAGTAAACACACCTGCTTAACTTTGTTTAACTCAGTATTCCCTAACGAACGTTTACTTGACCCCGAATTGGGATTGCATAATGGCTATTAACATTCTGTGAAACACAACTTGATCTAAAATGAGATATTAATGATGAAGGGCGATCAAGAGGGAGACTCGCTTCATGAACTGCTTTTTGATTCAGAAGAGAAAGAGAAAGGTCATTTCTCTCCTGTAGTTACCTTCCAAATGGGAATTTTCTCAAAATCAGTTATTAGTATGTGGGAAGGAAGTAAGGGGCCAGCAGGAGCCTCTGAACCACTGGGAAGAGAGTTTAATTTCTCCATGCATTATATACTATCATTAAGTCCTCCCCTGGAATCTTCTGTTCCATGCTGTAACTCAAGACAAAGACCTTTGATAAAATTAAGTAGGATATTAACTCTGAAGTACATTGGGAAGATAAAGTGCTACCCTAAATCATACCAGCTTTTTTAAAAAATGGACACTGCAGTCATGAGCTTGACACATGGGGACATGAGACTGTGAAGCAGCAGGATAAGACCATGCAAAGGACTTCATTACCCATGCTGGGGTGCTGGGCTTGGACAGCAGGAAAAGGCAGAGGGAGGGAGGCTTATGCACTTAGCTATAGGGGGAAGTCTCTTTTCCAGGGTGCTTCCCCCGCCCCTGCCTTGAGATGAAGGGGAAAGAGCCTTTTTGCTTGGGTGGGACTATTGATAGTTCAAGGGTAGATCTGTGGATACTTGGATTCCTGGTGCTGATGGAGACCAGTTCTCTTCAGTTGCCCAGGGCTCACCATCATTTTCCAGGACTTTTTTCTTCAAGGACAGGCATTCTATTAGTGTAAATTAGGGCAGTTACTGATTGCTGCCTGCGTGTTTTCAATGGGAATGACAGGACAAGGTTTTATGGATTTTCTTTCAGAAAGAAAAGGGAGTCTGATGTTGGTCATTTAGAAGCAGAATGCTTCCCCTGAAACTCCCCTTTGTGAGGACATGGACACTGCCATCAGAAATGCCTTGGAAATGATGCCTCAGGAATAAGCAGACAAAGAGGAAGTGCTATGTGGTTTTCCATTGGGTCTATACATCCCTTTGTTTCATAGTGCCCCAGCAATCATTTCCTTAAATTATTTGCTGCTGCTGTTCTGTGTGACTGTTCCAGCTGTCTCTCTGTTAGTCTCACCTTAGCTCCTGCGTCTACCTTTTGAAATCTTATGCATTCTTTAAGACCCTATTCAAACTTCTCCTCTTCTGAGAAGAATTTCCTGATTGTCTCTGTGCAAAAAAAACACTACTCTTTTATGGCCTGTTTGGACTTTCTTTATAGTATTTTTTACACTTTAATTTCCACTATCATGGTGCCCATGACTATCTCTGAGGTTCCCATCAAGAATCTTTTGAAGATGGGATTGAATTCTACAGTGACCATCACAGAGCTCTAAGCACATAGCTTATGCTCAGTAAGCATCACTTGTTTTGTACCGCAACCTTTTCAAAAGACTGTGATTGGAGGTAGAGAAAGCTTATCCTTCATATGAGGTGGTGTTCCTCTCATGTCTGGACTTGTTCTTTGCTCTTTGTTTCCTGAATGGCTTCTTAGATTAGTGTTTCCCAAACCTTGGTCATTCTCTTACCATGCTTCAATTTACTTAACTATCTTTACTGTAAACAGTAGGTTAGCATCACTTGCCCTTAATAGAATATAAACATATATATCCCCAACACTTAGCACCAAATCTTTTTTGGAGTAAATGCTCACTATATATTTGTTCAATGAATGAATTCAATAATGGTTTACTCTCATTTTAGTAAGGTATATGTTCCCTTCTTTTCCTCATCCCTTCATTCCCATGAGTGTGTCCCATCAGCCAAAGACAACAGGAAATGAGACATTCACTTGCCAGGGTGCAGTGCAAGGTGGAGAAGGTGAAGGGTGGACCTCCAAGGGTAAAGAGAAGGCACCCAGCACACTTCCTCTCCTCCGTTACAGTCGCTCTGTCTTCAAGCTGCCACTGAATGTGCCTACTGCTATTTCTCTGCTTCTACCTGACTCCAAATCCAAGCCATTTATTTTTGGACTCTTAAATCTGCCTCCTCTTGATCCCCCATAATCCATTTTTCTCACTGCAGCTAGAGTGATTTTGATAAACACAGGTCAGACTCTGTCACTCCCTTTCTAGGTCCCTCCAAGGGTATCCCAAACCCTCAGGGTAAAATCCTAACTCCTTACTGTGGCCCACAAGATCTTCCTCTGCCTCCTCTCAGACCTTATCTCTAGCTTGGCCTCCCTCCCTGCTTCTTCCCACTGCTCCAGCTGTGTCAATTTTTTGCTGGGAACCCTTGACTGACTCTCAGGACTTTGCCACTTAGTGACCATCCCTGCCTCCCTCTCCACACATCCTCAAATGTATTTTGAGCAGGGACAAAATATTTTTTAAAATTCTAAGACTTAATCATGTTTGCTTAAGTCCCCTGTTTTGCTAAGGTTTATTTTGCATGTAGTGGAGAGTCATAGAATTTAAAAAAATATATAATGCTCCTTTGAGACAGTTCGTCTCCACCAGCAGGATATGTTAGACTCACTTGGGCAACCGAAACAAAAACACTGACATACATTCTAGCCTCTGGGGGCACAGTTTGGTCACAAAGCCAATGAGCATGTTTGGAGAACATGGAGAACTACATTTTTGGAGAAATGGTGTTTAAAAACAATAATTATGCCATGCATGGTGGCTCATACCTATAATCCTAAAACTCTGAGAGGCCGAGGCTAAGCTCAGGAGTTGGAGAGAGTCTGAGCAAGAGTGAGACCCTGTCTCTAATAAAAATAGAAAAACTAGCCAAGCATTGTGGCAGGCGTCTGTAGTGCAAGCTACTGGGGAGGCTGGGGCAAAAGGATCTCTTGAGCCCAGGAGTTTGAGGTTGCTATGAGACTAGACGTCACGGCACTCTACTAAAGGTGACCTAGTGAGACTTTGCCTCAAAAAAGAAAGAAAGAAAGGAAGAAAGAAAGGAAGAAAGAAAGAAAGAAAGAAAGAAAGAAAGAAAGAAAGAAAGAAAGAAAGAAAGAAAGAAAGAAAGAAAGAAAGAAGGAAGGAAGGAAAATTACGTGATCTAGTCTTAATGGCTTTGTATTCAGTAATCCCCAATGGACATGTGATAAGAGGCCCAAATATAAGAGGTCTCCAAAGGGTACAACACCAGTTATATAATAATGATAAATACACAGTAACAGTGGTAGTTGTTTTTCTTGAATATTAGGAAATTGAGTGTCAGAAAACAGAAGGAAATTTTTTGGAAAAAGTGAGATGTACAAAGTAATGAAACTGGACAAAGAGAGTTGTGGTCCTATGTTTTTACCTAGCCCTCTCCCCTGCCCTTTTAGAGCACTGATGACAAACAATAGCACACATCATGGGATGTTTACTAAGCACACAGCTCCTAAGCACACACATCCTCTCAGTTACTTAACTTGATATATCTGTAAGTGGGGGTGCAGTTGTCATTCTCAAATAAACTTTGACAGCACTGAAACTTAAAGGGGTTGAGAAATGTGTCTCTTGACCCTCCAGATCTATTTGCCACCTTCTGTGCTCTGTGCTCGAGGAGGCTTCCTACTTTGGACTGCTGCCAGGGGTCCCCTTGTCCTCTGTCCTCTGGTTCCCTTTGGTCAACAAAAGCACGGGCAAGAAGCCTGGGGAGGTCAAGGAGCTGTGGGCGTCCTCAGCCCTGAAGTACACCTTTTGAGCTTCATTGCACCTGCCTGCACATTTATAGAGTCTTCTTATTAAATTATCCTTGGATAACTAAATTTGAATGTGGCGAGTGTTTCCTTCAGGGACCCTGACTGACACCAGCAAGGGTTAGGAACTCAGATCTGTATTTTCCTGGTCCAGAGTGGGCTTCTTGAACCATTTCACATGCTGTCTCCAGTAACCTGGCTGTAGAAGCACTTTATCAGGGATTCCAAAAAATGCTGGAACACTGTGAATAGGGAAGACCCAGGCCCCGTGGTTCCAAACTGGGCTATACCTTTTGCTACCGGTATAACTTGTGCCTTGCTTTTCTTATCAGTGAAATGGTGATATTATTAGCACTCATGTCACTGGATTGCCATTCAATGATTTAATATGTGTAAAATTGTCTAGAACAGTGCCTGACATTCAGCATGCCCCCAGTAAATGCTACCAAGCCCTGTTTTTACCAGCAGAGAATTGGGTTCTAGAAAATGACTGGAGAGAAGATGTTTAAACAATGGTTCTCAAATTTTGTGATCATTTGCTGAGGGCACTTACGTTTTCCAAGCACGCATCGCAGACTCTAGTTCCCCAGGTATAAAGTATAAAGAGTTGCCAAGAATCTGCATTTGTAGAAGCTGAGGACCTTCAAGTGATTCTGAGAGGGGACACCTAAGCCCTCTGGGAGAAACATGCCTTAAAGGGCCCGGGAGCCCTAGAAAGCAGGAGTATGGAGAGATGTGTGGGGAGCTGGAAAGTTCTGCTGTGCATAGTCCTCTTTCGACAGTCCATGCTCCTTCCCTCCGAAGACTTACTTGTTTGTTTTTCCCTTTACCTGACAGTTTTTAGAGATTTCCTCACAAACAGATACAAATGTGCAAACTTGGGCCCCAGTGAGACAGAATTGGCATTTTAAGTTCAGCTCTCACTTCTTGGGCCTTGTGAACTTGGTGTGCATGAGCCTGGGCGGGCAGACCCAGCAGAGCAGATGGGGCCAGGTAACAGCTTTGCCATCAGACATGACTTGGATTCAAATTCTGGCCTCAGTTCTCACCAGCTGGGTGGGTTCTTTCTACTTATTAAATTGATGACAATGATGATGGCGATGGTGATGGTAATGGTAATGATAGGCACCCTGATGAAGGTGTGTGGTGATGGAGCAACAGGCTGCCAGAGTAAGGGTTATACAGCTGTTCTGGAAGGATGCCAGGCAATCTGGATCAAAACATTTCATTTCTAAGACCACAAGTTATCCCCCATCCTGCTGAATCACTGCAGACTTGTTTATAACGTTCAAATACAAAATCTATCTCCTGGCTGGTAATTGGGGCAAGAACTTAAAGAATTCATGGTGCATATATGGCACATACCAGGTCAGATATTAAAATTATCCTATAAAAGGATATTTAATGACATGGAAAAATGTTTATAATATATTCTGTAGAAAAAGCAGGTTAAAATAGAACTTACCATATGATTCCAAATTTGGAGTTATGTACATTTGAGCATATGAATTTGGAGGTAGATACATCTCTCTGTATGTCACACACATGCACAAATATACACATATATAAAACAAAATGTTGGAATTGGTTCTCTGAGGGCAGTATGAACTATAAGAATTCATCAAAAATTCTTTTTTCCTTATCAAAGTTTTTCCTAATATTTTCTATACTTCTCATATTACACTTTTTCTCATTTAAAGGTGCCTTTAAACAGCACCCTCTGTGGGGGGATAAATACAATACATTTGCCTCATCATATGTATTGATTGAGTGTGTTACTGCTTAGCATCAAGTTTGAAGAATAGAAGTAAAATTCTGCCCTTGCCATCCTGGCTGTATAAACCCAAACTCCCCCACAATGCAGAGGTGGGCAGTTACCTTTAATGTGTGACTCAGGGCAGAATGAACTGTGCCAACCTTGAGGAGGTGGGAGAAAGGCAGCCACTGAAGCTTGTTTCAGAGACACGGAGAGCTTAAAAGCTGGCTGTGGGTCAGGTGGGCTGAGAGATGGGGTGCACAGCTCTGAGCAACTCTACTTTGCTCACAAAGAAGAGGACCCTTGGAATAAAACAATAGCTCACATTCACTGAGCACTTATTAATTTAATAAAAGATTACAAAAGCCTTTTAATAATCCTGCAAAGTCATTATTATTATTATATCTTCTTTAGTTATGAGGAAATGAGTTTAAGAAAGGGTGAATGACTCTCTCATGGTTTTATGGTCACATGGTGGTGACAGTATTAAAGGCAGGATCTGATTTCAGAGCATAAAGGCCTATCTACCAAGCTGCCTCTGTTCATTTAGTCACTCAGTGTTTTCCATGTGGCAGGCATAGAGTATAAACAAGATCGTGGGTAACAGGCAAGTGACTGAAAAGGTGTGTGCCCATAATAGGGTGTTGAGGAAGAATGCCTTCAATAGAGAGAGGTAAGAGGAAGACTCCCTTAGGGGTGTTATTTACACTGAGATATGGAAGACAAAACAGAACTAGCCAAGCAAAGGTCTGGGAAAAGTGTTCAAAACAGAGGGAATGGCAAGTGCAAAGGCCCTGAGGCAGTATTAGTAGTTAGGTATACTGGAAGAATTGTCAACAGGGGAGAATGATTAAGAAGTGAAGTCAAAGATGTTAACTGGATTTATTTCTTAGTGAATTAGGCCATCTTTCTTTATAAAACAAAATCTTCATTAGCTCTTTTTAAGCCTACGCTACCCTCCACACATGCTGTGCATAGCATCCTTTTAGTCTTTCAGGTTTACCATCCCTAGTCCAGATTCTTCAAGTTCTTCAAGCACCTCTTCAATCGCTACCTCCTTTAGGAAGCCATAAAATGATTACTTCAGAAGGAAATGAGCTCTCTCCTCTCTGAACCACCACAGCCCATTCATTCCCTTCACTTCTGTAATGGAGACAAATGTATCTTCACCTTGTATATCTTTCTCAGCCTGTTGTCTTTCCCCTACCCTGCCCTGCTCTAAAGACTGGCTCCATATATGATTCATCTGAAAGTGTCTTTCTTCTTTGCTTGGTGTACATTCTGTATAAATCATTCTGCACCAAATTCATTCTGCATTCTGTACAAAATCAGGGCTCAAACAATGTTTATTGAAGAGGTACCTAAGTGCAAATGCATTTTTGCAAAAGTGACAACAGTCAAAAAAAATTAGTATAACACACGCCATAATTAAAACAACAAACACTGTATCAGCTTGCTGCCTCTGAGTGTATTTTTGAATTTCCCATAATGGTTTCAGATCATGCACCTTTGAAATAACATATTGCATCTGAAATGACACATAAACCAACCTAGACATTTAGGGGAAAGCTAAGTCATTTGCCAGCAAAGAATGATTAGAATAAGCCAAAAATGAAGACCATAAGGAAATAACGTAACTTTAACACAGTTGAACAGTCACTTAGGAGCTGTGTGGAAGAGAAGAACAGAAGGCAGGAAGATGATAAAAAGAGAACAGATAAAAAACAATGTTAATTTAGAGGGTGGATCCACTAGCTGTAGGTCAGTGGTGTGAGACAACGTATTCTCCACGCCCAACCTGACTTTTTCCATGCCTATGAATTCTTCCCAAAGAATTCTCTTTGTAGGCAGGGACCCTACCATTTGCTGATTGCCAAAAACTATCTTATTTAACCCTACTACTGCCCTGAAGGATACATACCATCATCCTATTTTCACCAGCATTGAAACTGATTTGTCGTCCTGGAGGGGCCAAGGCCTTGTGGGATAGGGTATACACTCTGGGGCTGGATGGCTTATGTATCATTCCCAGCTCTACTCACTTGCTGTATGACCCCGAGGAGGTTGTTTGTCCTCCTGAGCCTTGCTACCCAATGGTAATAATAGTAATTCTTTCTTTAGAGGGTTGTTGCGAAGAGAGGCTGAGTTTATGTATGTAAAACTCCCAGAACTATGCCAGGTATACAAGAGTTAACAATGCACTTGAAGTAAGAAAAATCACTAATTTTGCTCCCATGTTCACTCAAGCATCATTGAATGGTCAGACCATTTCCATAGTACCTTCCTTTTCATGTCCAAGTTAGAATCCTTTGCTGAACAAGTAAGTTTTTTAGGCCCAGTCACGGAGCCCTCCAGAAATAAAGTTATAGGTGCTAGTGTCAAGCATCTCTGTGCTCCCCTCTGAATATTTATATTTGAATAAACAATTTAGGAATCTCAAGGCTTGGCATGGGTATCATAGTCTTTAGATGATATTACAGGTGAGATAAAACTTGTTAAACAAAGGGTGAAGGTGTATCCCCTGAGAAGTTTCTATTCTCTCCCTCCCTGCTTTCCTGCTCTACCTCCCTCATATAGATAAGAGGGAGAAACTTTGTGAAAGTTGCTTTCTGACACTTGGAAAGGCAAATACATACCGAACTGATATTAGAAAAGCAAGAAAAAAATGAACAAAAGATAAATAGAGGTGAGTTAGCTGCAGAGTCATTTCTGCTCTGAGAAGTTAAGTTGCATAACTGAGTAACACAGTGGGGGGAAAAGCTATGGTCTTTGGAGTGAAGCAGAGGTGTGTTCGAGGCTAGATTCTCCTATGCCTCAACTAACTGATAGCTTAATTTTCTCAACTATAAAATGAAGATGAGACCACTTACCTTAAAAAGTTGTCAAGAGGATAAAATGTTAGCATTCTACAGAAGGTCAATGAACATTGATACCCTCCCTTTCTTCAGAATTTTCCTTCTAATTCAGCACAGCACGAGAGTGACTATTTTCTAGTGGATAGTTCTTTAAACATGAAGAACTTGATCCTGATACTACTGATGGATCTGGAGACACAGGACTCAAAGACTCTGATCATTCAGAATATACATAACTATGTCTTAACCCCTTCCTTGTTCTCTTTCCCATCCAAAAACACATGGCTATGCCTCAATTTCCATTAACAGGCAACTTAGGGAAAAGAGCTCAGCAACATTTCAAAATTTCCATTTATGGAAAGACTGTTTTCATTATTCATACCCGGCAACTAAGAGAGAGAAAAGAAAAGGAGAAGCAACTGATTAGGGTGATGCCAGACTTCAAGATAATAATTATAACAATCCCACTTAGCACTGGGACAGCATCTAGCATTTTCAAAGATGTCTCAAATATTATCTAATTAAGCAAAGCGAGAAGGGCAATGACAAGAGTGGGAGATTTAATCTAAGGAACACAATGGAGTCTTTAGATACTGAGGTGATGAGAGCAACAAAGGGGCAGTAGGAAGAGTGGCCAAATGAGAAATTCAGTGCAAAGTCTGATATATCATGGGCTCATAGAGGTTTTAAAGCAAAATGTATAAATTGAAAAGATGGTGGGGGGATAATAATGAAACTAGTGGAAATGGAGACAGGGAGCTTGCTGGAAAATTTAACAAAACTATATTGTTCCATTCATGAAGCCATGGAACAGGGCTTTGCAAATATTTGAATGTAGAATAATTCTTGTGACCTGGGACTCACATAATTCCGAAGCATTAAACACTGGGCTTGCCACTCAGAATTACTGACAACATTTGTATTTGTAACAGCGAGAAAGCATTAAACATACATCACAGATGTTCTTGGGGGAAGCCTTAGAGGACTGCTAAGCTCCTAACCCATTATCTAATTTAAATGCAGGCAGAAAACAAGCACCTCAAAGGCTATCAGAAGAGTAAGTCTCAGGCATCCTAAGAAAGGAAAGTTATTCATCAGTAACTCAGAGAAAGAGCTAAAATTTTAAAAAATGATAATTTGGGGACCTGAAGTTCTTGGCTGATCTGATTCTTATTAATATTGATCTATTTCACTCCATTAATTGCTCCAAATGGCCTCATTCTACAATATATATTGATTATTCCAATTTAGTAAAATCAGTAATATGTTCCCTTATTGTCTTCCCCCAGTAGAAAGAGAGGTGGCATTTGCCATATGCCTTAAAGGATAAATAGAGCATTTTTCTGCTGTTTAGTTGAGGGGAGAGAAATCTAGAAGAGCGAGTGGCAGGAACCAAGTGCTGGAGAGCTCAAGGCTGGGATTTATACTACATTCCAGCAGGTGCAACAGGAAGAGACTTCACAGAGTTGTTTCATTTTCCACAACTTTCCATGACTTGTTCTATCTCCCTTACTAGGTATAAAGATATACCTGAGGATGTGCATCTCAACACCTCTTTTTTCCTCCAAAAACATTTAAGTCTTCCATGAATATATAGTTGCCAATGACTTAGCATGAAATTTCTGGCCAAATGGTGATTCAGAGATGTAAAAAGCCAGAGGAGAAAGAGCCCGATGCAGCAAATACACTTTTGCTTTGTATGCTTTGATTATACTTGCATGCCTTATTGTGCTTTTGTTTTATTTGTTTTTAGTGCTTTACTGATCAATAAGAATCAAACAACAGATCCTAGCTCTTTGCTTGGTATATTTCTCACTGCATTTCTCATATTTGAGTTGAAGCAGCAGTGGTGGGGGAGGAGAGAGTGGGGAGGCCAGTTTGTATCACTGCAGTCAATGCCAGACAAATAATGAACATTTTCAGCAGTGTTTATGAATTAAATATAAAGGGCTTAATTTTAGCAAGATGCCCTGCTGGGACTTCAAAGACTCCTTGGTTGTCATAATCATAGTCTACTTTATCTATTTTCCCTCCCTCTGTCTTTCTCTTTCCTTTCTTCCTGTCTTTCTTTCTTTTTCCCTTGACTCCTTACATCATTCTTTCCTTCATTTATTTATCTGCTTATTTCTTTTATGCACAACCACTAAAGTCCTTTGATGTTGTGGATCACTGGAGGAGAGTCTATCTTTCGGGGGCTGTGGTTCAGTGCACTACACCCACTCTTGTTGTATTCTCCCTCACACTAACAATGTTGAATGAAAAATAAATAAATAAATAAAAGGTAAGGCTTATGACATGAAAAGCAATGTATTGAAGGATACAGTCTTCTTTGTAAACACAGATTGGAAACAACCCAAACTTCCATCAAGAGGAAACCTGGTTAAATACATTTGGTCCAACCATGTGATGGAATGCCATGCAGCTATTAAGACCAAAGTAGGATCTATATAAATTGAAATGTAAATGTCTTTAAAATTTGTTGTAAAGAGGATTAAGCAAATTACAGAACAAAATGTTTCAAACCCATTTTACAAAGCAAATAAACAACAAACTCTGCTTGTGTGTGTGTGTGTGTGAATATCTGTAGATTTTTAATCTTTCCCCACATGAACTTTGTTCTGGGGAATGCCTTCTTTTCTCTGCCAGAGGTGTAACTCTGGGGAGCAGAACTGCCAACCACAGTCTCTCCAACCTCTTCCTGTTACTGGACTATTCAGGTTTAGACATTTATCATATCCTATGCTGCCAACTATAGGACTGGAATAGAGGTTCAGTTGAAAACCAAGCTAAGCTAGTCAAAAGCATTCCAAGGATTTTTAAAATTTAAATTTTTTTCAAGGAGAAAAATTCCTTGCTTTTTGGTCCTTGTATTAGTTTTCTATGGCAGCTAGAACAAATTAGCACAAATGCAGTGGCTTAAAAGAGCACAGATTTATTATCTTACAGTTTGTAGGTCAGCAATACAATGTAGATCTCAAGTGTCATATTTATAACCCAAAAGTCCTAGTTACTCATGTGGGTATGTATGACTATGTATATGTAATCATATATGTTCATTTCTAGCCAGAAAAATCTAAAAAGATTAGCAGGAACTAGAATTGGGGTGGCTGGCAAGTCTCTCTTTGCTCTGAGAGACTTTGAAGCCACTTACATTGCCTGGCTCTTGGCCCCTTCCTCCATCAACAAACAGTCAAATCCTACTCACATCATGTCTTTCCCACCTCGCTTCCCTCATTACATCTCTTTATCTGATTCTAATGCTTCTACTTCCCTCTCTCATTTTTAAGGACCTTTGTGATTACTTTGGGATCACTGAGATAATGCAAGATAATAACTATTTGAAAGGTCATTGATTAACAATCCTAATTCTGTCTGCAATCTTAATTTCTTCCCTTTTGGGCACATATTTCAGGCAATATATTTACATATTCTGAGGATGAGGATATGAATTTGTTCTTCTTGTTGCTGAGGGAATATTACATCTTGTGTCCCAAATTTGGAGTAAATCCACAATGCAGACAGTTCTCTTCATCCAAATGTCAAGAAAGCCCACTTAGGTTGGAAGAATGAAGTACACACAGAAAGACCTAGTACCAGAAGCTAAAGAGATAGATGAGAAAAGGAGAAACTACAGCCTGCTGGAACTCCAGGATCCATCTACATCCGATGTTAATACACATCACTTTAGTGTGGTTATATATGCAAAGGGATTCCTTCCATTCGTTTAAAAATTTTTCATTTATGATTGTCTCCTATAGGTCTTCCATTCCTTTGATGGACAGAAGCCCTTCCTTCTGTCCATCAACTCAGGAATGGATTAACAAATTATGGTACATGTATACCATGGAATACTACCCAGCCATGAAAAAGATGGTGATTTCACATCTTTTTCCACGAGAGTGGAAAAGCAAATATCCAATGTATTTAATACTAATACGAAGCAAGTAGATGATCCAATGCATGCCCAAATAGGAGAAAAACTCACTTTGATTCAAGTTTGGGGAAGGGATAATGAGGGGTTTGGGGTGCTCTCACTGAATGGGCATGGGGTGTTGGGGGGTTGGCACACCTTTTGTGTGTGGCACATAAGATGAACTCTACCTAACAAAATCAAATATTTTGCCCTGGTTGCTTATACCCTCACATTAACCTGAAATAAATTTACTTAAAATTAAAAAATTTTCTTTTCTATTGGGTTTCTTTCATTTATAATCCAAAAAGTCCTAATTACTCATGTGTGTTTGTATGACTGTGTAGATGTAATCATATAGGTTTATATGCACATATATTTAGAAAAATCTAGAAAGATTAGCAGAAAATAGAATGGGGGAATTGGTATGGGATAGGTTTTGTTTTTCAGCAAACATATTTGTATTGTTTGCATATTGTACAAGGGCCATGTATTATTATACGTTCTTAATTTTAAATATAAAGAAAAAATAAGACACTATAGTATAAAAAGTAAGTTTCTACAGAGATCCAAGGTCCAGCTTAAGCAGCAGAAACCTCAGTAGTTTCTGTTTCATTTGGTGCTTTTAAATAGTACATGAATCTTTTCTAGAGGCAATAATTACAATTTTCTTCTTAAGTCCTGATAACACATCTTATTTTTTAAGAAAAACTATTTGTACAGGATCACAGATGATAAAAGGCCCATGCTCAGAGAGACAACCTACTGGCTTTTCTTTGTAGGGCTGTCGTCTCCTTGTCGGGGTCCACGTGGCAAGCCTTGAAAACATGTTTGTCCTAGTTCTCCTTCTTGCCTTCTTGGACTATAAATACATGCTTTATAGGGATTCAGGTTAAAAGAAAAGGAGCAGAAACCAATGCATGCATTTCCCTTGCCAAACAAAGATATAAAGTCAGCCTCAACTCCAACTGTATTAAAACACGGGAATAGAATGGTTTGTTAAAATGCCATGATTAAGAGCTCTGAAGAATTCTTGTGCTGGACTCAGCACTGTGGGGTACAGTTTGCTGGATAAAAATTCTCTCTTGTCATTCTTACTAGGCCTAGTAGACAGGGAAACTACCAACTTGTAGGGAGCATCTCAGTGTCACTGTCTTAGAGGGGATTCTCTGAGCAGACCAGCCAATGAGCAGGAGCATCAGGATTCACAGCCAGGCCTTTCTTGGTCCATGTTTCCCAACTCTCAGTCAAGGTGCACGGTTTTCAGTACTCAAAAGGCATAAGAAATGCTCACCCAGATTCTCAGGCTCCATATCCCGAAGATTCACAATCAGGAGATCAGGGGCTGAGCCTGGAAATCTGCATTTCCACAAGTACCTTACACAATCACACGCAGCAGACAACACCCACAAAACAAATAAAGCACATTACTTTCTCTCTCTCTTTTTCCTTTTTACCTTCTTAAATAAGCCTTTTTGCTTATTTAAAGTATCACAGACTCTGAAAAGCAGAAGTCTGTTATGTCTTACATATTTCCAGCCACCACTCTTTTCTTGTATCCCAGGGCATAAAGAACTGAGACTGGGAAGTATTTAAATGAGTAACTGTTATTGATCAGAGGTTTCAAAAACACACAGAGAACTTCATACTCTGTTATAAGATGAGTAAACAAAATTCACAATCCCTAAGAAAGAAGTAATCAATTTTTTTATATGTTAAATTCTCTAGGCTGTAAATAATTATTCAAATTGTGAGGAAGGAAAGAATCAAACATTATTGATCAGAACTTTTGAACTCATATCAAGAAATTGCTGCTTAATTTAAAATACCTTTATTTTCTGCTGAGATACCCTTATCCTTACAAGACAGCTCATTCATATTTCCACTTTGTTTCTCTTGAGGGCTGGTGGTTCAGAATGCTATTACCTCCTTTAAATCAGACATTGAAAATGGCAGTCAAGTGTGGTCATCTACAGCTGAGTTGGACTTGACCTTATAAAGTACCAAATAAGTCAAAGAAGACCATTGTTTCTAATTTTCCATTTTGTGTTCCACTGAAAAGTGCCCGTTGAAATTAAAGAATGTAAAAAAACATATACAGTGATAGATTACCTGGATTTGAACTTAGGTCCTGGTTCTGTTGGCAATCTTACATTGCAAAAATTTACTTTGTTAATTGGAACCTCCTAGCAAGTCACTCTATCGCTTATTCCTTTCAAATTAATTTAATCTCTGTTCCCCCTTATTGGTTTTTGTCCCTCTTCATTTACTGCCATATATTCACCATCAATCCTACTCCTAAATGTAAGCCCCCAAACAGCAAGAATTTTATTTATTGCCATGTCTTTGTCTATTGCTTGAGGGTGGAGAGACATGACTCTCTAACTCACATATCAGAGTAGAGTAGAACATGGCTTCCTCCTAGCTCTAGTTAGAAAAATCCCAGAATCAAGGAATATTGATTGGTCTGGTTGGGATCATGTGACCTTTTTATGATCTAATCACCATTGCTAATCCATCCTGGAACAGTATTTTCCAGGTAGTTGTCATAAGAAAGGAAGCAAGGAAGGAAGAAAAGAAAGGAGTGAAAGAAGGGAAGGAGGGAATCCAATCTTGCATATTAGTAATAAAAATTATATGTGACAGTCCATGTGAAAGCTGATTTATAATGAAGTTGTCATTTTAAAAATCCATAATTTTTAGTAATAAAAAAAACTTTACAGAAAAGATTATTTCAGATTATTACAGATTATCATGATAGGTTTTTTACTTCAGATTATGTTATATAATTTTCAAAATATAATAGTTCTTTTATTGTCTGCTCAAAAAATATCTTCCTTGGGAATATCAATTCAGCTGGAACTTAAAAATTAGAATAGCTGGGCACAGTGGCTCACACCTGTAATCCCAGCACTGTGGGAGGCTGAGGTGGGAGGATTGCTTGAGCTCAGGAGTTCGAGGCTTGTTTGAGCAAAAGTGCGACCCTGACTCATGAAAAAAATGGAAAAACCCAGCCAGGCGTAGTGGCAAGCACCTGTAATCCCAGCGGCCTTGGAGGCTGAGGCAGCAGGATGCCCACAGCCAGAGTCTGAGGTTGCAGTGAGCTATGACGCCACAGAACTCTGCTCAGGGCATAGGGTAGAACTCTGCCTCTACCAAAAAAAAAAAAAAAAAAAAATAGAATAAATTCTTATTAGCTTTTCTGAATAAAATGACAATTTTTATCTCTACTATCATAGCTAAAACTACTGATATTCATCTACTTGAGAGTATGTTTTCTTTTAATGCCCCAGAAGAAAATACCCTTAGCACCATTTCCAGATCACAATATGCTTTTTGTTTGTTTGTTTTTGGAGTTTGGCTGAGGCCAGGTTTGAACCCGCCACCTTCGGTTTATGGGGCCGGCGCACTACTCGCTGAGTCACATATGTACCCTGTATATCTTTATGAGCAAAAATGAGCAATATTCAGAAAAATTGGGAAAAATGACCAGAAAAGGACATCTACAAAGGGGATGGAGGGATTTTCATAGAGAACATTTATCTAAACATACATATTATTTTAGTTATATATGTAGTCATATATTTAGTAAGAATATATATATGCTTTTAGTTACACACACACACACACACACACACACACACACACGGTGCCAAAAAATGTATATTTTAAGAAAGGAAGAAAACTGTATTAAAATTATATACTCAATATATATGAATAGCAAAAGATGAATACAAGTCAATTTGACTTCTGCAATTATAAGAGGTGCTCAAAGTGGCTGTCGGCATACAGATACCGATTACAGATACAGATACAGATTATGGTTAACTACTACCTGAGCACGCTGACCAAAGTGTCCACTTGTATTGCTGCACATGTAGTTCCAATTTCTTCCCTGAGTCCTGCCACTGTAGCTGGTTTTCTATAGTATGCCACATCCTTTAAGGTCTCCCATAGCTAGAAGTTAAGGGGGGTTAAGGAGAATGTCAAATATTGCTACAAAATGGCCTAGTACTCCTCCAAAGACAACAGTGCTCCTGTCATTTTCCTTGACTGCTCTACCTGTGACGTGGTGACAATAGCATTCATTTGATAAATGCCATCATTTGAGCAAATGCCATACTACACATTGCATCTGTAATTCAATTCAACTTTGAAAAGTAATATATAGATAACATCATTTTTTTGGCACACCTAGAACACACACACACAGAGACACACACATTTAAGGGTGAAAGGTACAGGAGTATTCAAAGCCATATAGCTGATCTTAGCAATCCAGGACCATTGAGTCAGAAGTTTGGTGTTCATTCCATTTACTTTTCTACTAAAAGTCCATACAATTATAAAGAGAAGTGACAGGTTAAACATGAATATTGTCCACAAAGTTGCAAAAGACTAGACTTGGCTCCTTTGTGAAACTCCAAAAAACTAGTGAATGAATATATATTTTTTCTTGCCTAGTATCTTTTTTTCTTTGGAAAAAAGCATTTCTCTTTCTGAGGAATGAAGTAGGTGGGTGGGAACTGGTAACTGCCATTTGCGTCTGTGTGTGTGATTAGTTGATGAATGGACCAAGTTAGACTAATAAGAAGGAATATACTCCACCCTTCTGGCCATGATGATTGGTCACAAAGAGGTCACAAGACCCCAACCAGGCCAATCATTTTCCTTGTGCAGGAGTTTTACAACTAGCAGGAGCTAGCAGGACACCACTTTCTGCTCAGAAGTTGAATTAGAGAGTGTGTCTCTCCACCTTCAAGTCTTTGCTCTACTGTGAGATTCTAAATGAGGTCACACCATTCAAGGTTGCAATTTGACCCCAGCCTATCTGATTTTACTCCCAAAGCATTTACCACTTTTTGTTTATTATGTTATTTATTGTAGTTACTATTTATATCACTCCCTCCCTCACCATCGGGAACTTAGGACCCTTTTTCAGTTTTGTATAGAATACCTGGAACATATGAATGTATATAAATGAGTGAATAAAAGAAGGAAAGAGGAGTTGATAGCAAAGAAAGAACAAAACCCTCATGCAAAGAAGTAAAAGATGTATAGAAAATATGTTTTGCTGATGATGGAGCTGTGCTGTCCAATATGGTAGCCACTAGTGGTACGTGGCTATTGAGCCTGAATTGATCCTGGAGTTTGAAAACTTAGTACAAAAAAATGTGAACAATCTCATTTTCCTGTCTTTCATTTATTGAATTTCAGGTTAATGCGAGGGTACAAACAACTAGGTTACAATATTTACATTTGTTAGGTAGTGTCCCTCTTGTAGTTGTGTCCTGCACCCAAGAGGTATACCAAATACCCTTCCATTGTGCCCCATACTAATCCCCCTCCTTCCTCCCCTCCTCCTGTCTCATTCCCCCTTCCCCCAACTTGAATTGAATTGCATTTTTCGCTTATGTAGGTGTGTATTGAACAATCTCATTAACAACTTATAGATTAAACACATGATGAAATGTTAATATTTTGCATATATCCAGTTCATTAAAATACATTACTAATATTAATTGCACTATTTTCTTTTTATCACTTATAATTTGGCTACCAGATAAATTACATATCTAACTCTTTTATGGTCTATTTCTATAGGTCAGTACTATGTGGGTGTTTCTGAATTCCCTTATTTCTTTTTCCTTCCTTTGTTTTTTTGCTACGCTTATTCTTTAACTTTTTATTTTGAGCTAATTTTAAACAGAATTTGCAAAAATAAAAGAGTTTATGTACACTCTTCCCCTCTTTGCCTAATTTGCTACTTCACAATACTTTAAACTACAGACTTTCTTTAAATTCCACTCCTTTTCCCATTGATGTCTTTTCTCTGTTCCAAAATCTGATTCAGGATTCCACCTTGCAGTTAACTGTTATGCCACCTTGGTTTCCATTCATCTGTGATTTTTTTCCATCTTTAATGACTATGCCACTTCTGATAAACACTAGTCCTTTACTTCGCAGAACGTCTGTGACGATTTGACTTTGTCTTATTTTTTCTCATTATTAGATTGAGATTATGCAAGTGTGGCAGTAAGACTACAGAAGCAATTTTGTGACCTCAGTGCATCCTTTCAATTGCATATTATTTTTCTTTGGAATTTATAAATATCTTTAGGGAGATACTTTCAAATTATGCAAATATCTGTTGCTCCTCAAATTTCTGTGCACTGTTTTTATCTTCTGTTGAAGATCTCATCGTTTCTGAGGCTAGTTCTTCCTAGAGCTAAGTGGCAGTGGCTCTGTCTATTCATTGCTCTGGCACTGTGGTCTTTTTATAACTGCCTTCATCATTATTTAAGTTACTTGCATGGCACTGTTGGTATTCCTCTTGGAAATGGTTTATCATATATAAAGCCAAGGTTTTTATAGATCAGTGCTCAGGGACTATCATATGTGTCTGAGGCAGTATTAAAGTATTTTATTTATTTATAGACCCTGGGTCTAGTGCCATGGTGTCACCATGACTCACAGCAACCTCAAACACTTGGGCTCAAGTGATTCTCTTATCTTAACCTACTGAATAGATGGGAATATAGGCACCAGCTAATTTTTTCTATTTTTCATAGAGATGGGATCTTGCACTTGCTCAGGCTGGTCTCCAACTGTGAGGCCAAGCAATCCACCCACCTTGGCCCCCCAGAGTGCTAGGATTACAGGTGTGAGCTACCGTGCCCAGCTAGCATGGAGATTTTTAATTTTAATTTAATTTAATTTATTTATTTATTGCATTTTTTTTTTTTTTTTTTTTTTTTTTTGCCGGGGCTGGGTTTGAACCTGCCACCTCTGGTATATGGGGCTGGCACCCTATTCCTTTGAGCCACAGGCGCTGCCCTTAATTTTTATTTTTAAATAATAATTTGTAAGATACATCTCTTTTCTTGAAGTTAAAATGAAAATATGTTAATAGCTAATGTTAGTTCAGCATTTCCCAAATGTGCTTTATGAAAGAAAAATTATATGATGTTAATAGATGTTATGTTTTAAGAAAAGTTTTTATGATCAAACAAGTTTAGGAAATGCTGAGTTAACAAAAATAAACAGAATTCTCTTTGGCAAAGCCTTTAATATTTTACTGCACATTGAAAAAAAAAGCAGAGGAGTGGGAGTTGCTATAACTAAGCCAGCTCTCCAGGATATTCTCAGACCTATCCTCCACAATGACCAGCAAAAACCTCCACCACAAAAGTAAAATTACATGTGTCTAAAGCATTTGGCATAGTTCTGGCAGGGACTAGCTCAGCAAGAGGGAGCTGTTACCAATGATTGTTTAGAGTATCTCCCTCACATTCTCTCTTCCTTTTCCCAGTTTACTTACCTTCTTCTACTTGCCAACATACAAGCTCTTTCATAACCTCTCTTTTCTGTCTTTGCATTTTCCTTAATCATCTCCATTCTGTGTTACTCTCTTTCTGCCCTTTCCCCCATACTCTCCCATTCACATTAGTCACAGCAACCTCATCCTGGCTAACACATGTAAGAGTAATATACATCCCTGTCAATAATAAGACAGTCTGACATTTAGAAATTCTAGCAAAGCAGTCTGTATCTATTCTTAGCTTATATCAGGGCTCTTAATTTTATAATTCCCCCAAAGACTGAACGTCCAGACCCTACACGTGGGCACATGCATGCATATGAGAATTGGAAATACTATCAAAATATTATTTGATAAAATATTTTCATTTCAACAATGAATATAAAATAACTCATAAAAGTCCATCTTGTCATAGATATTGTCTACTTGCTAGATGTTTGGAAATGTGCATGTTACATAAGGTTATTTTCAATAAAAATCCACTGGATTGAGAATTTAATATGGAATATTAAGTAGGACGTGATAATCTTCTACAATCTGCATTATTGCTAGGCATGGTGGTACCACTAAAAACAAAATTCTATTCACATAAATTAATCAAAATACTATTGATATATAAATAATTCATAATATTTTTCACAGTTATTACCTAATTTTAGTCCCTGGCTGTCACTTAAGATTATATATATAATTATAATTTGTTTGCATGTTTGTTAGCTTGTTAGTTTGGGAAGTCACATTTCTGTATTTTTTAATCCAGTATAAATAACTCCTTAAATGTTTTATGTTATAAAATAATATATTTTTAGTAAAATAAGATATAAACAAATAACGAAACTGGAATAGAGGACCAAACTCTATCCTCTTAAAACCACGGCTTTTTATAAAACAGGAAGTTTAGAAAATAGCTTCACTTGGTTGTTATTGGCTAATAACAGCCAAGATGAGAGGCCAATTAAAGACACAACCCCCTTCACCATAGCTTCATAGCTTCAAAGAAAATGAAATACCTAGAAATACACCTAACAAAAGTGGTGAAGGACCTCTATAAAGAAAATTATGGAATCCTAAGAATGGAAATAGCAGAGGATATTAACAAATGGAAGAACATACCGTGCTCATGGCTGGGAAGAATCAACATGATTAAAACGTCTATACTTTTCAAAGCAATCTACAGATTCAATGTCATCCCTATTAAAATACCAACATTGTACTTTCAAGACTTGAAAAAAATAATTCTTTGTTTTGTATGGAACTGGAAAAATCCCCATATAGCTAAGGCAGTTCTTAGTAATAAAAACAAAGTTTGGAGCATCAGCATACCAGACTTTAGGCTATACTAGAAGCCCATAGTGGTCAAAACAGCATGTTATTGGCACAAAAATAGAGACAGAGACATTTGGAATTGAATAGAAACCCAGGAAATGAAACTAACATCTTACAGCCACCTAATCTTCAATAAACCAAACAAGAACATACACTGAGGGAAAGACTCCTGATTCAATAAATGGTGCTGGGAGAACTGGACATCCATATGTAAAAGACTGAAACTGGACCTGCACCTTTCTCCACTCACAAAAATTGATTCAAGATGGATAAAAGACCTAAATTTAAGGCATGAAATGATAAAAATCCTCAAAGAAAGCATGGGAAAAACACTTGAAGATATCAGCCTGAGGAAAGACTTTATGAAGAAGAATTCCCTGGCAATTGCAACAACAACAAAAATAAACAAATGGGACTTAATGAAACTGAAAAGCTTCTGTACAGCTAGGAAGAAGACAATCACAGCAAATGGACAACCTACACAATGGGAAAGGATATTTGCACATTTTGAATCAGAGAAAAGCTTGATAACTAGGATCTACAGAGAACTCAAATTAATCCACATGAAAAAAGCCAACAATCCCATATATCAATGGGCAAGAGAGATGACTAGAACCTTCTCTAAAGAAGACAGATGAATGGCTAGCAAACATATGAAAAAATGTTCATTGTCCCTAATTACCAGAGAAATGCAAATCAAAACAACCCTGAGATATCATCCAACGCCAGTGAGAATGGCCCACATCACAAAATCTCAAAACTGTAGATGCTGGTGTGGATGTGGAGAGAAAGAAACACTTTTACACTGCTGGTGAGACTGCAAACTAATACAACCTTTTTGGAAGGAAGTATGGAGAACTCTCAAGGAACTCAAGCTGGACCTCCCATTTGATACTATAATCTCATTACTGGGCATTTACCCAGAAGGAAAATAATCCTTTTATCATGAGGACACTTGCACTAGACTGTTTATCGCAGCCCAATTTACAATCACCAAAATATGGAAACAGCCTAAATGCCCACCAACCAAGAAATGGATTAACAAGCTGTGGTATATGTATACCATGGAATACCATTCATCAATTAAAAAAGATGGAGACTTTACATCCTTTGTATTAACCTGATGGAAGCGGAACACATTATTCTTAGTAAAGCATCACAAGAATGGAGAAGCAAGAATCCAATGTACTCAATTCTGATATGAGGACAATTAATGCCCTAGTACACAGTGGGGCGTGGGCGAAGGGAAGAGCAAAGAGAGGGAAGGAGGAAGGTGGGGGAATAGCAGGTAGAGGGAAAGGGGGTAGGAAAAGGGAAGAGCAGAGAGAGGGAGGGAAGGAGGGGATGGAGGGTCATAGTGTGTGACATACCTTTTGGGGGAAGGACACAATTATAAGAAGGACTTCACCTAACAAATGCAATCAATGTAACCTGGTTCTTTGTACCCTCAATGAATTCCCAACAATTAAAAAAGAAAAAAGAAAGTAGCTTCAGCAAGAAATAAATAGTATAAAAAGAGTTGAGGTTAAAATTTCAAAAGAATTTTCTTCTTTTGAAACTGTAACTGCCGTTTTCAGTTACAAAAGGCCATTTGTACTATATAATTATAAGATGAACCACAGCATGTTGTCAACATTTAAAATGGCTCAGATTATAGAGAAAATAAGAAAATAAGCTACAGACTAAGAGAACATATTTGCAAAGACAAACCTGATACAGGACTGTTGTCTAACATATGCAAAGAACTCTTAAACATTAATAATAAAGAAACAAAATATCTTATTAGAAAATGGGCCAAAGACCTTAACAAACATTCATCAAGGAAGATATATACAGAAGGCAAATAAATATATGAAAAGATGCTCCACATCACATGCCGTTAGGGAAATGCAATTTAAAATAATGATGAGATACCACTACATACCTATCGCCATGGCCACAGTCCAGAACATTAATAACACTAAATTTTGGTAAGGATGTGGAGCAACAGGAACTCTCATTCTTGCTGGTGGGAATGTAAAATGGCTCACCCACTTTTTTTTTTTTTTTTTTTTTTTGAGACAGAGGCTCAAGCTCACCCTGGGTAGAGTGCTGTGGTGTCACAGCTCATAGCAACCTCAAACTCCTGGGCTCAAGTGATTCTCCTGCCTCAGCCTTCCAAGTTGTTGGGACGACAGGCATCCACCACAATGCGTGGCTATTTTTTGGTTGTAGTTGTCATTGTTGTTTGGCAGGCCTGGGCTGGATTTGAACCCACCAGCTCCAGTGGATGTGGCTGGTGCTCTAGCTACTTGAGCTACAGGTGCGGAGCTGGCTCAGCCACTTTGGAAGACAGTTGGGTAGTTTCTTATATAACTAAATATATTCTTACCATTTAATCCATCCATCACATTCCTTTTTATCTACCCAAAGAAGCTAAAAGCTTATGTCTATACAAAAACCTACTCATGGTTGTTTATAGCAGCTATATTCATAATTTTCAAGACTTGGAAGCAACAAAGAGGTCTGTCTGTAGGTGAATGGATAGTTGCAGTACATCCAGACAATGGAATATTATTCATTGCCAAAAAGAAATAAACTACCAAGCCATGGAAAGACATGGAGAAATCTTAAAGACATATTACTGACTGAAAGAAACCAATCTAAAAGAGCTACATGCTGTATGGTACAAACTATATGACATTCTGTAAAAGGCAAAACTATAGAGACAGGAAAAAGATCACTGAACCTAAAATTGTTCTAAAAAAATAAAGTCTTAAAAAATGTCCTCGATTAGTACTGTCCCATAGAACTAAAAGGCAAGCTACTAAGGGGAGCCTCATGTATAATTTTAAATTGCCTGATAGTCACATTTAAAAAAAGCAGGTGAAATTAATTTTAACAGCCTATCTAGTTAAACTATATATCTAAAATATTTCTGTGCCAATGTATAATCAACACAAATCATTATTACTGAGATTTTTAATATTCTTTTTTTCATACTAAGTGCTTGAAATCTGCTGTGTGTTTGATACCGACAGCACAACTCCATTCAGACCAGCCACGTTTCACATGCTCAGAAGCTACACATAGCTAGTGTATAATAGCACCGGTCTAGATCTTTTTCAGTAAGAGCTTTACTGTTGAAATCAAGCCAGATGCTAAAGTTTTCTGTTCATCACATTGTATTTTTTGAACATCTATTATTTTCCAGCATTGAGCTAAAATCTTATATTTTAATTTCAAATAACAAATAACAGCACTGATAATCAATTCCAATTAAACACATAATTTTCTTTCTACCACTAAGAATTCTTTAAGTCATCATATTCCACTTTATCTAAAATAAGACTTATAATAGATAGACCCTGAGGTAATAAAAGGTGATGAAGATAGAAAAGGCTCACATTTGTTAAGTGCTTGTCATATGATAGACAGTGTTTACATGTGACAACTTTCATTTAATTTTCACAATAACCCTAGGAGGGGGCTACAATGATGTTCAGAATCCTAGACTCCTAATACTGATATGCCACTGATGTGACTAGCAATTCTCATTGCTCTTGCAATAATAATGGCTTATTTTTTTTAATAGTTTGCTATGGGCCAGAAACTATCATTTTTCATTAAATTCCATAAAACATGCAAAATAGGGATTATTAGTTCTATTTACCAAATTAGAAAATACATTTAGAAAGACTAATACCTGGTACAAGGACTCTAGCAGCTAGCCCACAGTGGCACTAACTCCTTTTTCACACCACACCATGTACTACAATGTATAGTTTGTTTTAGAATTGTTAACTCATTTGACAAAAGAAGATTCCTTGTCTGGAGATTTACTTGCGAAGAGGAGGCTTGCTGGGTAGAAATAATCATTAATACCACAAAAGCAATGAATGAGCAATTATGAAATTGTGCGGTTCTTCTAAGTGAAGACAAGTTTAGAGAAGATTAGAAAAAGCTAGAACATTCTGGGGAAACAGCTTAGAAAACATTCTTTTTGGTTTTTAAATGCCAGTGCATTCAGTATAGGAAGCCTCTGTATAATCATGAACATACACATTTGCATTATCATTTGTTGAGCCCTTTTTCTTTTACAAAGCAATGTGACACACTGTGGCTTATTTGACCCTTGTAATCACCTTGTATGGTGGGCAGGGCAGGTACTGTGTTCATTTAATTGCTGAGGAAAAAAGAGATCAACTCACCTAGAATCTCATAATCACTAGGTGAAGAAGCCATGTCCAAAGTCAGATCTTGTTAACTCCTAGCCCAGCTCTTTTCTCTCCATGTCAGTGTTTCCAAGAATCTAGCACATGTAGCTAGATTCCTAGTAAACACAACCACATATAGCCCTAGTGGCTATGAGAAGATTTGAGGTACACAGAGGGAGGACTGCTCTTTATTTTCACATTATTTCATTATTTCAAGGGCATTATTGCTTAAGAGGGGCTAAAGCAGGGGTTCTCGACCTGTGGGTTGTTAGGAAGGTTGAGAACCACTGGGCTACAGTATATATTGAAATTACAAAAGTAAGTTTAATCAAAGGAAAATATTAAATAAATAGCTCAGGTGATATGAAATTATGGTCAAAACCATGACCAAATTTAAGAAACTTTACCTTGTATAATGCCATATATTTCCTACTAGAAATTGTCACTGATACTTTGTACCACTTAATGCAGATTCCAAGGGGCAAGTTATATATTTTCTTTTTTGTTTGATTACAAAGAAATATTTCAGCTCAATGGCAAATAGTGTTTTAACACCTTTAGTATTCCATTTTCACTTTACATGATTTTACATAACTATTTATGTATTTATCCAATTATCTTTTCTTCTTCACTAAACAATAAATTCCTTGAGGATAATGGCTTTGTCTTACTCGTCTCTGTGGTCCTCGGCCAATTAGGTTAGCGTAATAGAAAGAAACAGAACTCTGTTCAAGTTACACCAAAAAAGAGCACAGTTTTGGACGGATACAAACGGACAGAGCCAGAAAATAAGAAAGAAAGAGGCAGCTCCAAGGATCAACAACTTGCCTCCCACCTCTCTCACAGGATGTGCACCCTGCTGGTTTTTCAAGTGTATGTTTCTCTAATACTTTTCTTCCTCCCTGGAGGAAGCTGGTGTCCTTTTTGATTCGGAGTTTCTACTCCCTTACCATTTGGGCTTATACAGACATCTTCATGGCCTCTTTAGCCTGAGTGCACCTTACTGATGATAGGACTCTCTCCACTCCTCCATCTTAGGTACACATTCCCCAGAGAATCTGATTGGTCTACATAGCTTTCTACAACAGACCATTCCTTCTCTTGTTAATAAACAAGGGTGGTGCCTGTGGCTCAAGGAGTTGGGCGCCGGCCCCACAAACCGGAGGTGGTGGGTTCAAACCCAGCCCCGGTTAAAAAAAAAAAAAGAAAACGAACCCCCTAACTATTGCATTTAATAAATATCTCAACTTTACAAGTCCAATGTATAACAACAAATCCATGTCCTACCAAACTCCTACCATCATCCCCCCAGTTTGGGGCCACAAACCTTCATTTCTTCTTTGCCTTACCTTCTCCTCCATTCACTCTCTCTATCAGTAAGTTCTGTGAATCATACCTTTAAATATATTCCAAATCTGTGCAGTTATCTCTCTCTCAACTGCTAAAATCTGAATCAAGCCAGCATAATCTCTTGCTTAGATTAACCACAACAGCCATTTAACTGGTCTTCTCTCACTGAAAAAAATATTTTTCACACAGCAGCTAAAATAATTTTTAAAATCTGTAATGCAGATCATGTCATTTCCTGAGGTTTTTTTTTATAATTTTATTAAATCATAAATTTGTACATTAGTGCAATGATGGGGCACAATGTGCTGACTTCATATACAATCTGAAATATTTTCATCTAACTGTTAAACATAGCCTTCATGGCATTTTCTTAATCACTATATGAAGACATTGATATTCTACATTTAGTAAGTTTCACCAGTACCCTTCTAAGATGTACCATAGGTGTGATCCCACCAATTGCCCTCCCTCCACCCATCCTCCACCCTCCCCTTCCCTCCCTTGCCCCTTTTCTCCATATTCTTATGCTACAATTGGGTTTTAGCCTTCATATGAAAGTTATAAATTAGCTTCATATTAGGGCTGAGTACATGGGATACTTTTTCTTCCATTCTTGAGATAGTTTTGCTAAGAAGAAGCCTGGGACCAGATGGCTTCACGTCAGAATTCTACCAAACCTTTAAAGAGGAACTAGTACCTGTATTATTCCACATTTTCCAAAATATAGAAAAAGATGGAATACTACCAAACACATTCTATGAAGT
>CAUYRH010039794.1:0-24286 GCA_963574655.1 Perodicticus potto | reverse complement strand
AGTCTCTTGCCTCCACCTCCCAAGTAGCTGGGACTATAGGTGCCCGCCACAACGCCTGGCCATTTTTTGGTTGCAGCTGTCATTGTTGTTTGGTGGGCCCAGGCTGGATTCGAACCCGCCAGCTCAGGTGTACGTGGCTGGCACCTTAGCCTGTTGAACCACAGGCGCTGAGCCAGGAAGTTTGTGGCTTTTTTTTTTTTTTTTTTGTAGTGACAGAGTCTCACTTTATCACCCTCAGTAGAGTGCCGTGGCGTCACACAGCTCACAGCAACCTCCAAATCCTGGGCTTAGGCGATTCTCTTGCCTCAGCCTCCTGAGTAACTGGGACTACAGGTGTCCGCCACAACACCCAGCTATTTTTCTGTTTTGCAGTTGGCCGAGGCAGGGTTTGAACCCTCCACCTTCGGTATATGGGGCCAGTGCCCTACTCGATGAACCACAGGCGCCGCCCAAGTTTGTAACTTTTAATGTATAAGTGAAGAATGTTAATATTCTAATTAAAAATAGACATAAATCATCTCGGTGCCTGTAGCTCAGTGGTTGGGGCACCAGCCACATACACCAGAGCTGGCGGGTTCAAATCCAGCCCTGGCCAGCCAAACAACAGTGACAACTGCAACCAAAAAACAGCTGAGTGTTGGCTCGGCGCCTTTGGCTCATTGGGCTAAGGCATCAGCCACATACACCTGAGCTGGCGGGTTCGAATCCAGCCAGGGCCCGCTAAACAACAATGACAGCTGCAACCAAAAAATGGCGGGGCGTGGTGACGGGCGCGTGTAGTCCCAGCTACTTGGGAGGCCGAGGCAGGAGACTCACTTGAGCCCAGGAATTGGAGGTTGCTGTGAGCTGTGATGCCACAGCACTCTATCCAGGGTGACAGCTTGAGGCTCTGTCTCAAAAAAAAAAAAAAACAGCTGAATGTTGTGGGCACCTGTAGTCCCAGCTGCTTGGGAGGCTGAGGAAAGAGAATCGCTGAAGCCCAAGAGTTTGGGGTTGCTGTGAGCTATTACATCACGGCACTCAACCCATGGCTACAGCTTGAGACTCCAAAACAAACAAACCAAAAAAAAAAGGCGGCGCCTGTGGCTCAGTGAGTAGGGCGCTGGCCTCATATACCGAGGGTGGGGGGATCGAACCTGGCCTCGGCCAAACTGCAACAACAACAACAACAACAAAACAGCCGGGCATTGTGGTAGGCGCCTGTAGTCCCAGCTTCTCCGGAGGCTGAGGCAAGAGAATTGCCTAAGCCCAAGAGCTGGAGGTTGCTGTGAACTGTGACGCCACGACACTCTACCCAGGGCGACAAAGTGAGAGTCTGTCTCTTAAAAAAAATAGACTTTTAAGTCATAAAAAGATAATTCAGAGAAGAAAACTACAGTCGTGTGTCCCTCTATGATGGGGATACATTCTGAGAAATACGTTGTGATTCTGTCCTTGTGTGAACATCGAGTGTACTTACATAAACCTGGATGGTGTAGCCCACTACACACCTAGGCTATATGGCATAACTTACTCCTTGGAGACTACAAACCCGTAGAACATGTTACTGTATGGAATTCTGTAGGCTGTTGTGACACAGGTGAGTATTTATGTATCTGAACACAGAAAAAGTACAATGGAAATACGGTGTTACTATCTTAGGGGACCATATTGTATGTGTGGTCTGTCATGGACTGAAATATTATGTATGCACAACTATATGTAAATGCACATTTGAAATGCAAAGAAAATGGCTTTGTTAATTACTGAATATGCAGATTAGAGAATATTAAGAATGTCTAAACTTGACAGTTGCAGAAATAAAAATGATGCTGCCAAGTGTTTCTTGCTGTACTGCCAGTAGAAGCATAAATTGCTTTGTCCTTTCTGGAAATGCATTTATTTATTTATTTATTTATTTTTATTTTTTATTTTTTTGAGACAGAGTGTCACTATATCAGGTTCCATAGAGTGCTATGACATAACAGCTCATAGCAACTTCAGACTCTTTTGGGCTTAAGTGATTCTCCTGCCTCAGCCTCCCAAGTAGCTGGGACTACAGGCGCCTGCCACAACTCCCGGCTGTTTTTTGGCTGTAGTTGTCATTGCTGTTTGGCAGGCCCAGGCTGGGCTCGAACCCACTAGCTCTGGTTTATGTGACTGGCGCCGAGTCACTGGAGATGTATTTAATACATGTCAGTAGAGAAGAGTTCATATTTTTTGCAATAATTCTTACAGGAACAGATTCAAATTTATATAGAAAAGTTTATGTGTAAGGGTATTCATTGCCATGCCTTTTTTTTTATTATTTTTTTTAAGAGACAGAGTCTCACTTTGTCACCCTCAGTAGAGTGCCAGGTCGTCACAGCTCACAGCAACCTCCAGCTCTTAGGCTTAGGCATTTCTTCTGGGTCTTGGTTGGGACCACAGGCACCCACCACAACGCTTGGCTATTTTTTGTTGTAGTTTGGTCAGGGTCAGGTTTGAACCCGCCACCTTCGGTATATTGCACTGGCACCCTACTCACTGAGCCACAAGCACCAGACTCCCTCCCCCCTTTTTTTAAGACAGAATCTCACTCTGTTGGCTCAAGCTAGAGAGTCGAGGCATCAGCCTCACTCACTGCAACCTCAAACTCCTGGTCTCAAGTGATCCTCCTGCCCCACCCTCCCAAGTTGATGGGACTACAAGCACCTACCACAAGGTCCTATGGTCCTGTTTTTAGTAATGAAAACCTGAAAACTAGCATATCTAGAGTATAGTTAAGTAAATTATAGTAAACAAATGAAGGTTTACGAAGAATGTTATTCCTCCAATAAAGTAAAATAGGTTAATTTGTTTTTTACCGAATTAGGGGTCTCTCTGTGTGGTGCTTACCATAGTATCTGGCAAATTAGTATGTGTCAGAATGCTCTTGACAGGAGTTTAGGGGGAATGCAAAACTCTGAAATACATTTTCTATTCATTTCCTGTTTTATAAAAATAAGACCAAATTATACATAATACATATAAATACATTAAAAGTTTTTCAGGAAAGCCAAAGTGTTGAGAAATTGTCTTTTGGTGGAAATAACTATATACGTGATTCTATTTTTTTTTTTCACATACCGATTGCCATATTAGAAAAATAATATTTTTCCTTGGGCTACAGTGTTTTACTAGGTCAAGTTAGGTCTAGAAATGTGTGAGCTATATATGATTCAGGAGGTCCCAGGCTCTAAACTAGTGTAAGTTAAATATAACTCATATGGCAGTTAATGTGTTAAATTGAAGTAGGGTCTTGCTATGTTATATTCAGGCTGGTCTCAAATTTTGGGGCTCAAGTGATCCTCCCACCTCAACCTCTCAAGTAGCTGAGATTACAGGTGCACACCACACACCTGGCCTAAAAAGTTTTCAGAATATTTTTCTCACTTAAAAAATATTGATTATCACGGACGGGCGGGGGGGGGGGGGGGAAATAATGTAATGAAGAATAATAAAATACATGTATTTAAAAATAAATAAATAAATAAATAAATAAATAAACCGCTATCCTCAAAAAAAAAAAAAAAAAAAATATTGAGCATGGCTCGGCGCCTGTGGCTCAACAGGCAAAGGCGCCAGCCATGTACACCTGAGCTGGCGGATTCAAATCCAGCCTGGGCCCGCCAAACAACAATGACGGCTGCAACCAAAAAATGGCCGGGCGTTGTGGCGGGCGCCTGTAGTCCCAGCTACTTGGGAGGTGGAGGCAAGAGACTCGCTTGAGCCCAGGAATTGGAGGTTGCTGTGAGCTGTGATGTGACAGCACTCTATCCAGGGTGACAACTTGAGGCTCTGTCTCAAAAAAAAATAAGGTCTTTTGTGTTACATCACCATGTGACTGGGTGGGTAAGTCTAAGAGAGTGAGGGGAGGGGACATTAGGCTCTGTTCAGCTTTCCTGATAAAATAGGCTCCTCAACATAGCAGTTATTAGTAAGAAATCTCAAGTGACGGGCACACTTATAACTGTGACTTAAACTGTACAAAAGCAATTTATGTAATGAAAGCGTTTGTACCTTTCTAATAATCCAAAATTTAAAAAATAAATCTCTGTCTGGGCAGCACCCATGGCTCAGTGGGTAGGGCGCCAGCCTCATATACCGAGGGTGGCAGGTTCAAACCTGGCCCCAGCCAAATTGCAACAACAACAACAAAAAAGAAATAGCTGGGCATTGTGGTGGGCGCCTATAGTCCCAGCTACTCGGGAGGCTGAGGCAAGAGACTCGCTTGACCCCAGGAGTTGGAGGTTGCTGTGAGCTGTGTGACGTCACTGCACTCTACTGAGGGCGACAAAGTGAAACTCTGTCTCTATAAAAATAAAAAAATTTAAAAAAATAAATAAATAAAATAAATCTCTGTCTAACAATTTTGTCTTCCTTATCTATGTATTCAGATGCTCCTTGGAAAGAGAGATGCTATTTCTTAAGCCTCTTCCATTTCCGTAACAGTAAACACCAATCTTCTTTGCCATCTTTTCTTTTTTTTTTTTTTTTGGAGACAGAGCCTCAAGCTGTCACCCTGGATAGAGTGCCGTGGCATCACAGCTCACAGCAACCTCTAAACTCCTGGGCTCAAGCGAGTCTCTTGCCTCTGCCTCCCAAGTAGCTGGGACCACAGGCGCCCGCCACAACGCCCGGACATTTTTGGTTGCAGCCATCATTGTTTGGCGGGTCTGGGCTGGATTTGAACCCGCCAGCTCAGGTGTACGTGGCTGGTGCCTTAGCCCGTTGAGCTACAAGCGCCGAGCCCCCTCCCCCCTTTTTTTTTGTAGAGACAGAGTCTCACTTTGTCACCCTCAGTCGAGTGCTGTGGTGTCACACCTCACAGCAACCTCCAGCTCTTGGGCTTAGGCAATTCTCTTGCCTCAGCCTCCCAAGTAGCTGGGACTACAGCATCCACCACAACGCCCGGCTATTTTATCGTTTTGTAGTTCGGCTGGGGCCGGCTTTGAACCTGCTACCCTTGGTATATGGGGCCAGCGCCCTACTCACTGAGTGACAGGCGCCGCCCTCTTCTTTTGCTTTTTTTTTTTTGAGACAGGGCCTCAAGCTGTCACCCTGGATAGAGTGCGGTGGCATCACAGCTCACAGCAACCTCCAATTCCTGGGCTCAAGCGAGTCTCCTGCCTCCGCCTCCCAAGTAGCTGGGACTACAGGCGCCCACCACAACGCCTGGCCATGTTTTGGTTGCAGTCATCATTGTTGTTTGGTGGGCTCAGGCTGGATTCGAACCCGCCAGCTCAGGTGTACTTGGCTGGCGCCTTAGCCTGTTGAGCCACAGGCGCCGAGCCTTGACTTTTCTTTAATTGTAAGTATTCTATTAAAAAACGTTAGATATTGGGGTATATGGTTCTATTCATTTTAATATATAATCAGGATCGTGGTCTTTATTTTAACCCATTCTCTAGGGGTTAAGAAAATGGGCAGTCAGGATTGGGGACTGCCCACTGGACTGTGAGCAAATTTCTCTTGCCAGGCAAAGGGAAACTTATTTTCAGTATTGAGAATATGTTCAATGGGTTATATGTTAAAATCAATCTCTATTATTTTTAATCAGCTCTCTTACACGTATTCCAGAATCGAGGCTTACCTCTATCTCTAACAGGTTTTGAAGCTGTAGTTCTAAGGTTGTTAAAGAACAAGGATCAAGTAAGTAATTTGGGTTTTCTGTGAAGTGCCAGGCATGGCCTTTTCACGTGGTGTGTATCTTCTCCTTTAGTTCTTTCTTCACAGATGAAGGAAGGTGATCATCACTGTGGTCTCAACGGCTGGCGAAATCATGGCCTGTTTTCTCAGGCTAATTTTCAGTCTGTGACTTATGTGACATGAACAGTCTTATGATCCTTTTTCATTAGTTGAGTGTGTTGTCTTGCCTGCTACATGAAGTGGCAACCAATGCGGTGCTAATGAAAGAAGGTGGTTTTGCTGTCTTGACTAGATAGGCCAACCTCTAGGCTTATGAAGTCTGCTCCCCTTCTAACTGTAAGTGGGCTCTTTAGTGGATAAATATTGGAAAAAGTGTTACATATGAAACATTTGATTTATTTAGGACAGACTTCCATTCCTCAGAATTGGGAGTCCTGCCAGCGTTCTGTGCTTGTACTACAATTATGACCATGATGGTAGTAGAGTTACCTGAAGGGCCTTGATACCATGATCTTTATTCAGTCTTAGTTGGTTCCTTACAGATCAGAAATTTGTCTTGGTTTTTCTTCAGTTGGAAAAATGTGAGTGTGAATCTAAGATAGTTTTGGATAATGCTCAGATGCCCTTGTGACCTAGCTCAAGTCCTGAAATCAGCTTGTAGGATGTTAAGCGCAGTATGCCTGCAAGTCGTGTTTTGAGATGTGTCTGTCTCTGAATAATAGTCATAACCTGGTCAAAGTCCTGACCACCTTGAAGCAAGAGGCAGTGCTGATTAACATGTATCCAGAACATTTATCTCTTTTTAAAAAAAAAAAGACACTTTCAAAAGGAAGTGTTTTCTTTGATACCCGCACTCTCCTTCCTGCCCTTGTGATGGTAGAAAAAGTGTTATTTTTGGTTTTGTGTAAAAGTTTTTGATGGTTTCTATGAAGTTTTGAGATGTTTCCTTATTGATAGGTATAAAATATTCCTGCAGAAATAGTACCCACTTTCCAGTCCATTTCTTTCGATTTGCCATACATACCTGTTATACACACACGTGTTTCTCCCACCCATGTGTTCTTTCATACCTTTGAGTGGGAAATTTAAAAAACTTATTTTTATGTATACTTAAGATTTTGCTTTTAACAGCAGGTGTGACATTTACATGCGACAGGAGTTTCAGCCTCTCTGTAGAAGCGGACGCATCCTGCAGGCTGTCATAGGCATTTGTCAGAATCATTCCCTTCTCTCCGTGAACTCCCCACATAATAAATATTCAATAATACTTCAACAAGGCTTACCTCACTCCCTTGACTGGACCTTCGATTTTGTCATCACAAAAGTTTATATTTAGATATAAAATTTTGGGTGGATAATACTGGACTCTAGGAATTATTGAAGAGATGTCCAATCCATTTTGCACAGATTGCTGGTAATTAGTCTTCTTTAGTACGTAGCAGTGAGAAATGAGTGATGAAAGGCTTGGTTTAAAATAGTGCCTGCACACTGTGTGTATTGATAGGTACTCGATAAATGATCAACAAATGAAATTATGTAATTAAATACTATGAGGGATGTGTAGTCCTGAGACTGGTTCAGATAGGAACTGCAAATGGAGGGAGAGTATAATTCGTTCGTTTGTTACCCTATTTTGTATTTGATTTATGGGAGTAGTTTTATCTTAGGTTTAGATGTTCTTCTAAAAGAAGAAAAAAAATAGTGGCCACTGGGTGATACTTATTAACACTTTATGGTTTCAGTTTCCCTCCCTCCTTTTTTTCATCCAGCACAGAGAAACATGAAGAAATAAAAAAGAAACTATCTCCCAAGCAGTATTGCACATGCTGTATCTCTGAAAAAGTCTGGCTTTCAAATAATTTTCTGCATCTTTCTTTGTAATTGGCAGTATAATCTTGTACTGTGCATTGAATAGCCACAAAGCATTCCTGTGGGGCCCCCTTCAATGTATTGAACATCTTTTCTGTGCCAGACAGTGTGCGGTGTGATCTCCCACCCACCATTTTGCCCCCTGATCTCTAGGAATACCCCACAAGGTGTGTATAGTTTGGGAACCCCACGCAGAGCAGACACCTCCTTAGTGGTCAGACACTCCAGGACTGTCAATCTTTTTATCTAGCCAGTGCTGGTAGAATTGACTAGCACCTAGCTTGGGATATCTTAAAGTTTGCTCTAATTGTACAGTGTTACAAGTTACAAGTAACAAGTAAACAGCCCCAAAGCTTAGGGCATTTTCATAATCACCTCCTTATGATAAAAATGAGCAAATTAACTTGGGCAAATTAGACTTTAAAAATAAGTCTTTCATTAGTCTTTCTTTTTAGATAACTTTAAAATCCATAGATGTTTCCTGTCCTACTTTGTTAAAATTAAAGTTTCTTAGTTTGTTAAAATTATAGGAAAAATTCAGAGATGGATTTTACTGGCAACATATTTCCATAAGATTATTCAAGTAGCTTCTTCTACTTCAAAATGAACATTATTATGAATCTAAACCTTTTCTGCCCCATTATTTATTTGGTATTCGTATTTACTCAGTCAGGTGTTCAGTACTAGCACTGAATTAGTTATTACCAAAAGGCTTTGATTTAATATACCTTCATCAAGTCTTAGGGAAGCAGAATTGTTAGGATTGCTCTGGTGAACGGCTGCTTTAATTATGCAGTTGTAGTTTAGAATTGTGCATGCTTCTGAAGTTTGGTCTTCTGATTTCTGGGGTTTTCCCCCTTGACTCAAAGGAAAGGTGTCATTAAGTCCTCTTCAGATGCAAGCAGAGAAGTCCTGCAATTTTGGTGGGCATTAGTATTGCTAATAGAATTCAACGATGAGGAGGATCCCATTAAACAGCCTCATGTGCCCTCAACCGAGTAGGGGTTACATTGAAGAGTTGGATGTGTAATGAAGGAGGATAATCTCTTGGTATGAAATTAGGCTTTTATACATCAAAGAGGCCTGTGCTAAGCATAATTCCATCCCAGTCTCTTTGGAGGGGGAGGAAGGGCAGCCTGATATTCTGTCATTGTGTCCCCCAACATTTAGCAGACGTTCTTTGAGTTAATGTTGCTCTTTAGTTATCTTTGACAGAAGCAGAGTCTGGTTAAGATCAGATTGTTTAGACTAATGCACATTGATCTTGGCATAGTGATCATAAGACTATAAGCCAGCTAGACAGGCAAAAGCTGGTGGTGAATTGTTAGATTACAAAACAGAGCAATTAATAATTAGAGGATAGCTTCAGTGCTTTGGACTTAGGAAGAGATTCATCATGATGTATGCTACTTTTAGATTTATACTCTGGAGAACCTTTTACTTAAAAAAAGAAAAAAAGCTTCAGAGTATTAAGCTCTGTACTGCTGATCTGCTGAGAGAGTCTGGGCCCATGAGTTAGTGGGAGCCATCCTTTCTGATAGCCATGGAGTTGATTGTAAAGTTTGCTTAAGTTTAAGGAAAGACATGATAATCTGTCACACTTGGAAATGAGTAGTGATGTTATAATTTCTGAAGGTGACTGTGACACTCACTTTCATAGTATTGGTGAACTTTTAAAGCAATTTTGGGAAGTAGATGAAAGGGGAAGATGTTTACTGATTGTCTGTTATTTTTGTTCAGTAGCTGATGATTTTTATTCAGTAGCTGATGATGGAAAGGCGTAATTTCCTCTGCTCCATCCTGTCACGGTCCATGTTAATAAAGGGAATTTCCCTACTTATATTGGCGTGTGGCTTTGTGGGACTCAAATGACACGATGAGAAACAATTATAAGGAGGGAATGAGGGTCCAACTAGAGTTTGGCTGATGAGCTTGCTGTTACATTACAAAACCTGCTATATTGAGAAATACCACAAATCTTACAAGCCACCCATTTAAAACGTGCATTTCAGTGTGTGTTAGTACGTTTGCAAGGTTGTGCAATCATTACCACAACCCGAATCTAGAACATTTCCATCCCTCAGGCTCATTTTAGAAATAAATTATCTACGATTTTCTTTCCATGACCATGTGCATTATGTGGTGCATAGTTTCAAACGTTGTCTTTATAGATTTACCTCAGAAAAAATTTAATCCCAGGTTGTCCGTCTTCTCTGAAGTTTTCAGTAATAATAGTTAAAACTCTCACTTTTGGGTGGTGCCTGTGGCTCAAAGGAGTAGGGTGCCGGCCCCATATGCCAGAGGTGGCGGGTTCAAACCCAGCCCTGGTCAAAAAAACCGCAAAAACAAAACAAAACAAAACAAACAAACAAAAAAACTCTCACTCTTATAATGCTATGGACATCAATTAATTATCAATAGTTTGTTCTGTAAAAGTGCTCTTAATACTACATGTTTTAGGACTTTGGATTACTTGCTATCTTAGATTATTGTCTTTTTTATCTTTCATTTCGAGAGTTGGGAATAGGTTCATGGGTTTTTCTTTTTTTTGCCTATGCCTAATTTAATTATGGAAGTAAATTTGCTGCTGTTGCAAAAAACATGTAATGCACATCTAATGTGAGTTCTCTCTGTAATTTGTTTTCTCGGTGGTACAGCTGTTTTCTAGGCTTTGTGATGTTAGTTGGTGTGTTTTTCTACTGCTTTCCTGTGATACTTGCTTGGAGTTTCTAGTATAGGTTCTGTTCTAAGCTTTAGAGACTTACTGACTGCTTATCCGTATATGTAGGAAGAGTGTCTCTTTCAAGGCTTTTTACTGGAGCAGATTTGGGAATGTAGCATAGTCTACTATTAATCAGGTACATGTACCTGAGTCTCTTTTGAGCACAAAAATCTACCAATGTGGCCTGTGCCCCAGCTATTCTGCTCTGATTTGGAGTAACTTGGGTGATGTCCTGCTGCCGTGATTAGAAGGTGAACTCAATTTGCCTTGTTTTCTTTCTTTCTTTCTCTCTCTCTCTCTCTCTCTCTCTCTTTCTTTTCTCTTTTTTTATTGTTGCAGTTTTTGGCCAGGGCCTGGTTTGAACCCGCCACCTCTGGTATATGGGGCTGGCGCCCTATTCCTTGAGCCATGGGTGCCGCCCTTGATTTGCCTTCTAATTGAATATCTGAAGATTTGAGTTTACCAGTTGCTAGTGGCCATGTTGTTGAAATCTTGTGTAATTGGGAAAGTGCTGTTGATATTAGTGTGTATATGGGGAAGTTGTTTAACCTCTTGGGAAATTTTCAACCAAAAAATTATCATTAAATATACCTGATATTTTATTAATATTGCATTGTTGGGAATGAAAGAAGACCCTGTGTGCATGTTACAAGTTTCATAACATTTCTAAACTTACTCTCTTTTAAAATTAGGAATTTTGACCACATTCCCTTCAGTTAGAAATTTCCTAAAGAGGCTTTCCATTTTCCTTTTTCATGGGGTAGCATGGATTGGATTCGGTTCAACATAGCCCCTTGAGTTGATAGATTCTGTTGGGTGTGGGGGGATGCTCATTCAGCCTTTAAAATAAATTTTTTTTTTTTTTTTTTGAGACAGAGCCTCAAGCTGTCACCCTGGATAGAGTGCTATGGCATCACAGCTCAGGGCAACTCCAATTCCTGGGCTAAAGTGAGTCTCCTGCCTCTGCCTCCCAAGTAGCTGGGACCACAGGCGCCCGCCACAATGCCCGGCCATTTTTTGAGTGTAGCCACCATTGTTGTTTTGGCGGGCCCGGGCTGGATTTGAACCCGCCAGGTCAGGTGTACGTGGCTGGCGCCTTAGCCTGTTGAGCCACAGGCGCTGAGCCTAAAAGAATTTTTTTTTAAATTAAATCATAACTGTGTACAATGATGCGTATATGGGGTTCAGTGTATTGATGTGATGTACAATGTGAAATGCTTACATTGAACTGATTAACACATCCATCACAATTATGCTCTTTTCTTAATACTTTTGAAATGTACCATTGCATCATGTACATTAGGTGAGGCACCCCAAATACCTTACCCCCTCCCGTCTCCCCTCTCCTTTCCTCTCTCTCTCTCTCCTCTTCCCTTCTACTTTCTGGACTGTAGTTTGTTTTACCGTTCCTATGAATGTGTAGGTGATTATATATTGATTTCATAGTAATACCGAGTACATTGGATACTTTTTTCCCTATTCTTGAGATACCTTACTAAGAAGAATATGTTCCAGCTCCATCCAGGTAAACATAAAAGATGTGAAGTCTCCATCCTTTTTTATGGCTGCATAGTATTTCATGGTGTACATATACCATAATTTGTTAATCCGTTTATGGGTCGATGGGCACTTGGACTGTTTCCATGTCTTGGCAATTATGAATTAGGCTGCAGTAAACATTCTGGTGCAAATGTGTTTGTTGTAAAATGATTTTTGATACTCTGGGTATATACCTAGTAGAGGAATTGCAGGATTGAATGGTAGGTCTATTTTTAATTCCTTGAGTATTCTCCAAACCTCTTATCAAAAAAGGCCATATTAACTTGCATTCCCACCAACAGTGTAGCAGTGTTCCCTTCTTTCTGCATTCACACCTCATTGAGCCTTTCATAGACCAGAAGGCTCACACTGATGATTTAGACCATAGAGTTTGGAAAGAAACTGTGCTTGAATCTCTGCTTTGCCATATCCCAGCTGTGGTACCTGGGGCAAGTTGTATTGTGGTAGTTAGTTGTGGTGATGCATTAAACATGTAGTCAACAAATGATCATCTTTTTATTGTTACTTAGTTGTTTGTTTTTGACATGATGAATTATTATTGAGTCAACTCCCTGCCAACTGAACATAGTCTATTGTTTTATTGTCAAGCATAGATTGGAAACTTTGAAGTTGAGACTCTTTCATCCTACTAAATTTATTTGCCTTACTGCTTCTAATTGGTGAATGTTATTTGGTGGCATAAATGTGCTTTCCAAAGAACCTGGGCTCCATTAATGTATTCATTTATTCACTTGAGAGTAATTAATTTTTTATTACACAGTAGCTTATAGCAGGTGTTAGAAACTCCTATTGTTAACACTGATCACAGTCAACATTTAACTTTATTCTTTACTGTCTGCTGTTTTGTGGTTTTCCACCATTTATTCTTAATTGTCATGTATAGTGAAAGTAATTAAACCCATGAGTTGCCTCCTCTTGTTATAAATGTTTGCACCCCTTTTAAGTTTACTTGGTTTTCCCAGATTCTGGTTTCAATTAACATGCTGATGATTCTCTGGTCTATACAGTAGGATTAGTTGGCTTTGGTGTGGGTTTTCCTCTGTCTTCCTTTCTGCATTTGTTCAGTGCACCTGTGTATCTCTGTTTTCCTTTCCCAGAGAAGGTGGGATGTGGAGCCATCTCCCAGAGCCGTGCTTGATTTCATTTGTTCTGTCTTAGTGAGTTGTATGCATGTAGATGTTTGTAATTACAAAGAGATAGTGGTCAAATCTCTCGTCATTGAAGTAATTGAACTATTTTATAGCAGAATAAATGGCAAGTGGAATGTTTTCTTAAAGTGGTGTTTGAGTCTCTTACCTGAGACAATGTATAGCTAAGGACAGAAGAACTTCTGTTACCTAACTAAACATGGAGAGCTGCATATTTAAGTATTTGGGTTGAATTTAGCTATAATTTCTGGTGTGAAGAATAAAGATGGGGGAAAAGAAGGACCCAGTTAGCTGGCAAAATGCTATCCTAAATCTTTTTAAAATAAGTAGAAAGGAAACATGTTAATACAACGCAGGTTTTAATGGAAATGTGTGTGCCTGGGTGCATCCTGGGGTGCTGGAAAGTATAGAGGAAGAGAGCTCATGCTTGCTGATGAGCGAAATGGTTATTTGTGTTTTGCAAGCAAGCATTCTTTAAAGCAGTGGTTCTCAACCTTCCTAATGTCACAGTGTATTTTTATTGTTAAAAAGGGGTCATGACCCACAGGTTGAGAAGCGTTGTAAAGTATTTTAACCTTTTAGGCCTTTACAGTCCATTTTGTTGTCCCTGATTTTTCACATGGCTGGTGAGCATTTGTGGAAAATGTTTCACTTTCTGTGATACATATTTTAGATTTCTGGGTATACTGTCTGATAATATTTTATTTTTTGAGCTAGTTTAAAACATATGAGACAAAGTGACACATTCTTAACCAGTTGTATACACTGATTTCTGTACTTAAAAATTGACACATGGGGTGGCGCCTGTGGCTCAGCGAGTAGAGCGCCGGCCCCATATACCGAAGGTGGCCAGTTCAAACCCAGCCTCGGCTGAACTGCAAAAAAAAAAAAAAAAATTGACACATGGTGTATATGGCTGGTACAGGTGGCAGCTGAAAAATCCCTTTTGCAGGACAAGGAAATTAGTTATTTTAATTTCTTTTTTCTTTTTCTTTTTTTTTTTTTTGAGACAGGGCCTCAAGCTGTCACCCTGGATAGAGTGCCGTGGCATCACAGCTCACAGCAACCTCCAATTCCTGGGCTCAAGAGAGTCTCTTGCCTCCGCCTCCCAAGTAGCTGGGACTACAGGTGCCTGCCACAACGCCCAGCCATTTTTTGGTTGCAGCCGTCATTGTTGATTGGCGGATTCGAACCCGCCAGCTAAGGTGTACGTGGCTGGCGCCTTAGCCCGTTGAGCCATAAGCACCGAGCCTATTTTAATTTCTTATTTAAAAAATTTATTTCTGGGCGGCGCCTATGCCTCAGTGGGTAGGGTGCTGGCCCCATACCAAGGGTGGCGGGTTTGCACCCGGCCTCAGCCAAATTGCAACAAAAAGTAGCTGGGCGTTATGGTGGGTGCCTGTAGTCTCAGCTACTCAGGAGGGTGAGGCAAGAGAATTGTTGCTGTTAGCTGTGACGCCATAGCACTCTACTGAGGGCAATAAAGTGAGACTCTGTCTCAAAAAAAAAAAAAATTATTTCTTGAGGATGTGAGAAATCACATCACTATTTTTCTAAATGTCTTTTGGAAACTTTATGGACTGGTTCAAAGTTTTAATAAAGCTCACAGAAATGGTTAAAAGTTTCAATTTTGTTTAATATTTTGTTCCATAAGTTATTTGTTTTTATTTTCTCTAAAGCTGTTCTAGAAAGGGCAAAGAGAATTGCTTTTGCTTTCCTCTCAAATATACAAATATCAAAGTCAACATTATCCTTTATTCTTTATCTCGTGCATTCGAGCAGTCAGCCTTTTTTTTAAATCTCATGGCACACTTAAATTATGTTGCTCAAAAAGAAAGAGTAAAAGAATATCCTTACTGTGTTCTGAATCTCTTTGGAAAATAATTTAATTATTAATGAAATTTTCAAGGAACACCTAAGATCCTCTCTTGGCACTCCCACTTGCCAAGGCACACTGGTTGTAGAGTCACTGCTTTAAAGGGTAAACAGCCCACAGTCAAGCCTTTGCAGACCCAATCCCAGCGGAATGGAAGTAGCCGCAAGTGGAGAAGCTGGCTGGGAAGATCTAACTAGAGTAGGTTTTGCTGCTGAGGTTTAACGTTTACTATTCACTGCCTCCTTATGGGTGGGGAAATAGGGGATGAGTTCAGCCATTTTAGTCCATAAAAGTTACTTTAGTAGTGTACCATCTGAGGCAAACAGGGTGGGAGTTGAGCACATCATAATTAAGGCCATGACAGGAACACCAGAGACATTGTTGACAGGGTTTTCAAGTTAATTGTGTCTGCATTAGGGATGGCAAACATTTTCTTTTCTTTTTTTTTTTTTTTTGAGACGGAGCCTCAAACTGTCACCCTGGAGAGGTGCTGTGACATCACAGCTCACAGCAACCTCCAATTCCTGGGCTTAAACGAGTCTCCTGCCTCTGCCTCCCAAGTAGCCGGGACCACAGGTGCCCGCCACAACGCCCGGCCATTTTTTGGTTGCAGCCGTCATTGTTGTTTGGCGGCCCGGGCTGGATTCGAACCCGCCAGCTCAGGTGTACATGGCTGGCGCCTTAGTCCGTTGAGCCACAGGCGCCGAGCCAGGGATGGCAAACATTTTCATTGATATTCCTTAAGCCATATTGCAACATGATTTGCCTCTTTGACTTTGTAGTTTATTTTAGCCTGCTTTTCCCTATTCTTAAAATAAAAATTTGGACTCCAACTCTGAGGTCATAGCTAACTTACCTGTGGGTGATGTGGTTAGATCCATCATCATTAGTTCAGAATGGCTTAATTGCTACTCTAGGTTTTGTTCTGTAATCCAAGATAGTGACTTCTTTTTGGTGGTGGGAGAGACCAAACCAGAGTCTTCATCTGAGAATGGAATTTTGTTTGTTGGCAGAGAAATTTATAATGTCTCCACCCTCTGTCACACCACATTCTGTGCTCTAATTAGGCACGTGTGAACAAAGTGAGCCTAACTGGGTTAGCCAAAGAGAATGAGGCAAGTGTTTTCAGTAAGAACTATTTCCAGGTTGGAAAATTCATATTTCTATTTCCAGGGTTCAGTCTGGAGGGAAAGCACAAATTAAAGTGGCCTGTTTTAGAAGTGGGACTGGGTTTTGGCATTGACAGCTGGCTAAATTGCAGTTTTGGCCAAAGATCATCATGGATGAATTTTGGCTTGCCAAACATGAGGGACTCTGGAGGAAACACTGAAGAAGGAAGGAAGAGAGATAGCAGGAAGGGGGGAAGTATGGTGTAGAAACACTAAGCCTCCTGTTCCTGTCCCTAGGCTGGCATTTCATTCTCTGGAGGGTGGGAGTGGGGGCAAAGACGTTTCCTCCCCTCCGCTCCCCTCAGGCAGTGCCTTATTTCTGGCATTCATTTTAATGCATGAATCAGCTTTTCCTGCTATAATCCTTGAAGTTACTGTTTAAATGCATAAATGAAGCAATGCTTTTTCTCAGGCACACACCCCCAGTCTTTTGTCAAAGATGTTAAATTACATCCAGTCTTAATCTTTGTGGCCATATATCGCCTGTTAGGTGAGGAAAGTTGGCAGAGGATGTTGACTGGTCTTGCTGTATCTTGGAACTAAACATCGGATGAGTCTCCTGGGTTGTTGGCTGAACTTTGGATACCCAGCTTCTAAAGGAGGGTTAAATTTGGGGGAATTGGGCACCCTTTCCATCAAGCTTGAGGCAGACATCAGTAAAGTCACAATCACCCACCAGCAAGGTCTACTGGCCTGGGAGCCTACTGCTTATGATTACTTTTGCCAGACACTTAGAGCCAAGAGATAGGCTCTGTTTTGCAGCATCCATGATGAAGGCAGGCCACTGTCTTCCTGTTGTAGCTCACTCTGTTCCTTATCTTTAGTGAAGACTTTTGAATCAAAACGTGTCCACGTGGCAAATATTCTTCATTAATAATGTGGAGACCACGTAGCTAGTTGGAAGAACTTTGTATTATGGTCACTGAGTGGTGCTCAGTGATTATTATATTTTGTTGATTCTAAGATGTACTTGGCTTTTGTATTTTAAAATGCCTGAAATAAGAAACAACCAGGTGGCCTTTGTAACATGGTTTCCCTAGCCTGAGCATGAGTAAATGCAGGCCAGGCTGTATTGTCATCATTTCATTATAGGCATTGTTACATCTTCACCTTTCACATCGAGTAGCTATTTATATTTAAATAAGATTCAAAAAGATTTCATATCTGTACCAAGTTATATTTTAAAGTTATTTTGAATAAAGAAAGCCATGGAAAGGGAATAGCAGGCTGTAAATTTAGTATACTGAAATATTTGTTGTGGGAAGAGTTACCAAAACTTCACACTGTATTGCAAAACAATTGCAAAATATTTTAGGGATCCTAAGAAAGGAAAAACACTGTCTTCAAGTAAATGAAGTAATACTGGTTCCCAAAGATTGTCTGCCTACTCCAGGGCAGTGAAGGTAGGAGAAGCTGCCACAGCTCTAGACTGCAAGAAAATTCAAAGCAAAAATTGCTGGTATTTCGTGGTATGATTAAAGGGTCATGCCTTATTAGTGTTTTCAGTTTTTGTGGGCATATAATATAATGACGAATTTCATAACTTGAAGGTACTTTTTTGGTCAAGGAAATGTAAGGAAGTCATTGAACAAAATTGTGAGTAATATGAATATGAACAAGTTGGGGGAAAAGATGTGAGGATTTGTGGACCAACTTCTATTTTATGGCCATCAGTAACTTCCAGGTGGGGCTTGCTGGATTACATAGTCCATTTGAAATCCTTCCTTCTAACAGGGGCAGCGTACTGTCAGGGAGAAACCTTAGAGTGAAGTAGGAGGTCTGGGTCTCATCCCTACCCTTCACAGTAGAGTTCAAGGTAAACCAGTCTGACTGTCCTTTAGTCTTTCTGGGTCTCAGTTTCCTCACGTGAAATGGAGAAAATCTGAGTGCATGTGTAGTGTTCTGTTGCTGGAAGTCGGTGCATTTATATCCCACAAGCCTAGTGACTTGCAGCTAATGGGACAGTCCTATTCCCCATAAGTTTTACTTTGTTGACTTTTCCCGGGAGGGGGAGGAAGTGACCAATTTGTGAAATCAACTGGGAACTTATCCTAGGCTTCTGAAGAGTTGCTGTGTGGTCCGGCCATACATCCAGTTTTGTGCAGCATTATAAACGGGATGTTTTGGCACCCATAGCTGCTTCCCTTGGCAGGGAAAGAGACAGCCTGAGTCACTCTCTCCTGCGTGTCTTCCAAGCTCTCTCTGCTCTCCCCCCTTCCCTCTGGAGATCACTTCCCAGGAGATTGTCTCTTCAAACTAGTTTTGGTAATGCTTGAGCAAAAGGGATAAAGGAACGGATACCACTGTATCCCTTTTTAAAAGGAAAATTACTGTGCTGAATCTGAGGCCATGAAGTATTAGAATTGGTTTATTTTATTTTATATTATTATTTATTTAATGGCTAGTTATCCCCATTTTCTGTCAGGTGTAGCAGAGGAGCTTAATTCTGACCACTAGCTCTTCATGTCGACGCACAGGAGGCTTCATTTCATGAACTCTAGTCTTTATTGTTTGCTTATCTTCCCTGGCACCCTGTTTGTGTCTTTTTTTTTCAGAGTCTCACTTTGACGCTCTGGTAGAGTGCCGTGGTGTCACAGCTTACAGCAACCTCAAATCTTGGGCTCCGGCGATTCTCTTTTGCCTCAGCCTCCCAAGTAGCTGGGACAACAGGCTCCCGCCACAATGCCCAGCTGTTTTTAGAGACGTCTCGCGCTTCCTTAGGCTGATCTCTAACTTGGGCAGTCCACCTGCCACGGCCTCCAGAGTGCTAGGATTACAAGCGTGAGCCACTGAGCTCGGCCCTGTTTGTGTCCTGCACTTAAATTAATTAATTGACATGTAATTCGTTGTAACATAAAATATTAAATAGTATTGTAAATCTGAGCAATCACACTTAGCTGACATTCCTGAGAGAATGTAATGTTTTACAAGAAACAGCTCTCTTGATTCTTAACAAGAAACTGTCTTTATTTAGGGACTCCTCACCCTATCCACTCCCAACATTAACATAGCATTGTCCTGTCTGTAAGCGGTTTGCTAATAACACGTGTGTTGTCATTGTAGTTGAACACTTTTCCCCCAGCCCAGATATAGATTCCTATGTAAGAAGTTGCAGGAAGTACATGTGACCTGTCACTCTTCACACCCATGAATCTGGGAGTGGGGAACGGAAAGTTGGGTGAGTGTTGAGTGAGGTCTACGGCAGGGATACATGGAAACTTTGCATTTTGGGGTTTCCTGGAAGTACTTTCCCCCTTATCCCTACTGCCCCCTTATTCTTCTGTAAACTTGAAGTTTCTGCAGGTCTACTTAGCTGTCCTATCACGCAGGGAACAGAGTGCTTGCAACTGGCAGAACATTGAATTGTGGCTTATGTACTTTTTCTCTCTGGGACATGATTATAAGTCTAAATTCATTAAATTCACATCGACTCATTGCTTGTATACAGTAACTTTTGCAAATAAATACACATAGTACAGCAGACTTTATTTGAAAAGGCAACTAACTGAAATACTACTTTCTCTTTTACTGCCAAACAGTATTCCATGAAGTGGATATGTCACATTCTATCTATTCATCAGGTGATAGAGATTTGGGTGAGTGGTGTCCATTTTGGGGTCATCATTCATAATGCTGGTGTGAACATTTGAGTACAAATTTTTATGTGGACATATTTTCACTTCTATTGCTTGTATACAAAGGACTTGAATTGCTGCATCACATGGTAATGATTTAATCTTTTGAGGAATAGCCAAACTTTTCAAAGCTCCTGCCATCATTTCACATTCCTATGTTTGAAGACCCAATTTCTGTGCACCTTGCCAGCACTTACTGTCTGGTTTATAGCCATCCTAGTGGGTGTGAAGGGGCCTCTCACTGTGGTTTTGACTTGAATTTCCGTGATAACTAATGGTGTTGAGTACTTTTGCATGTGTATTTTGTTCATTTGTATGTATTAGAGTAGACATTCTGAAAGTAATTCATATTGTATCTGTTAGTGTCTCTGAGAAAACTTTGCTCCATTCATAGATTTGTTGTTTTTTTAATTAAACCATAGCTGTGTACATTGTGCAATCAAAGGGGTACATTGTGCTGGTTTCATATACAATCTGAAATATTTTCATCAAACTGTTTAACGTAGCCTTCATGGCATTTTCTTAGTTATTGTATGAAGACATTTGTATTCTGCATTTAGTAAGGTTTGCCTGTACCCTTCTAAGATGCACCATAGGTGTGGCCCTACCAATTACCCTCCCTCCACCCCAACCTCCCCCCAATTTCTTTATTTAACTTTGACTTCAGTTGTAGGTTTGAAGAGTGTAGTTTGGAGATTGATAGTAAAATGGATTCCTCTATTTAGGACAAAATAGTTGCTATTCAGGAAGGGCTTTTTTTTTTGAATAATAAAACACAAAAAGCAAAAAATCTGTTTGAAAATTGAATGCTGTTTAATCTAGATAAATTACTGATATATCAGTGATCCTTTAGCACAGTGGTTCTCAATCTTCCTAATGCCACGCCCCTTTAAAATAGTTCCTCATGTTGTGGTGACCCCCAACTGTAAAATTATTTTTGTTGCTACTTCATAACTGTAATTTTGCTACTGTAATGTAAATATCTGATATGCAGGATGTATTTAGGCGACCCTGTGAAAAGGGTCGTTCAACCCCCAAAGGGGTCGCGACCCACAGGTTGAGAACTGCTGCTGTAGAAGGGAGGAATCCACCACATTGAAATGATACTGTCCCCCCACCCCCTTTTTAAAGACAAGAGTCTCACTCTTTGGCCCTCAGTAGAGTGCTGTGGCCACATAACTCACAGCAACCTCAGACTCTTGGGCTCAAGCAATCCTCCTGCCTCAGCCTCCTATAATGATTAACTTTTCCTGATGTCCTGTCGAATCCTATGTTCCTCTCTGTTGAGAAGTCAAAACAGTGGTAAAACCCGTAAACCATTTCCCTGTTCCTTCTTCCCCTTCGTGATTTCAGTGCAGGAAAAATTCTTTGCCGTCAGAACACTCAGATATTTTTCTGTTTTCTAGGGAAACAGAGAGAAGGTAGTTACGAGAGATGGTGGTTATGCATCAGCCGGAGGTAGCAGTTTGTTATTATTGATCCAGTCAGGTGGTTCAGACTTCGCTAGTAGTTGACTTGGGGGAACTGATGGTACAATTACAGTAAAATAAAAATAAAAGGGGAAAAACCCTGCCACTTAAGTTCCTCCTGGATCTTCCAGTTGAAGATAGCTTCCCCCTTAGAGCCAGTATATCCCAACGTAGGCGTTTCCGAGTTGAGTAGCGAGGTGTATTTAGCTGTGGTCACTGCTGTCTTATTCACCGGTGAAGATACTAACATGGGGCTCTTATTCACATGAGAAGATATAACATGTGCTTTTATAGAGGCTGTGTAATGCCCCCCAAATATAGCTAAATCCTAACCCTTGATGTCTCTTATCCTATGTGGCAAAAGAGAGTTCCTAGATGTGATTAAATTAAGTGTGCCAGCTGGGGGGAGATTATTCAAGATTACCCAGGTGGGCCCAAAGGAATCACACAGGTTATAAAACAGTTTAGTGGATCACAGCAAAAACTGAGATGAGAAAATTGAACCGGTGGTGGGAATTACGGACTTTTGAGGATAGATGAAGGGGCCACCAGTGAAGGCACATAGGCAGCCACTAGGAGCTGAAAAAGGCAAGGATTCTCTTTATTCAGAGCTTCCAGAAAAATCCCGACCAGCCAACACCTTGACTTTTAGCCTAGAGAAGCTGAAGTTCAGAATTTTAGGAGAATAAATGTTTAAGCCTCTATGTTAGTGGTGGTTTGTTAACAGCAGCAGCAGGAGACTAGAACATATTTCAGGGCTAAGTGTTATATTGGTTCCTTTGTCCCTCTTTAACAGAGGAGGTAGACTTGTATGCTGCTTCTGTTGCAAATCACACTCCTTAAATACTATATGTGCCAGACACGTTTGAAAACCTTGCCCATATTACATATGCAGCAGGCATTTGTATCACAGAGGAGGAGTACTTCATTCCTCATTGTGACCCTGTACTTCATTCCTCATTGTGACACAGCTGGTAAGCAGCAGGGCTGGGATTTGATCCCAGGCCACCTGGATCCAAACTCCGTGAAATTTTTTTTTTTTTTTTTTGAGACAGAGCCTCAAGCTGTCACCCTGGGTAGAGAGCTGTGACATCACAGCTCACAGCAACCTCCAACTCCTGGGCTCAAGCGAGTGTCCTGCCTCCACCTCCCAAGTAGCTGGGAACACAGGCACCCGCCACAACGCCTGAATATTTTTTGGTTGCAGCTGTCGTTTGGTGGGCCCGGGCTGGATTCGAACTTGCCAGCTCAGGTGTATGTGGTTGGCGTCTTAGCCGCTTGAGCCACAGGCGCCAAGCCAAACTCCGTGAATTTGACCAGTAAATTTCTTAGGTATATCAGGGTTTAGTCTTGAATTTGTCAGCTCCATGAATTAGCTGGTCTCTTTTTTTATTATGGAAAATAATTAATCATTTTGAAAAATCAATTATTGAATATGTAATGGTACTTACATGGTTTTTGCCATATTACTGGTGGGATTCAATTGTAGGAACCCATAGAATACCTACTCACACAAGTGAGAATTTTATGGTTGAATAAATACTGAAAAGAAAGTTAAAGCGTTGGGCCAGGCGAGGTTGTTCACACCTGTAATCCCAGCACTCTGGGAGGCCAAGGTGGGCTGATCGCCTGAGCTCACAAGTTTGAGACCAGCCTGAGCTAGAGTCAGATCCTGTCTCTAAAAATAGCCAGGCTTGTAGTCTCAGCTACTCAGGAGGCAGAGGCAGGAGAATCGCTTGAGCCCAGGAGTCTAAGGTTGTGAGCTATGACGCCATGGCACTCTACCAAGGGCAACATAGAGACTCTTGTCTCAAAAAAGAAAGCTTGGGTATACATTAAAATAACTAAAAGAGTAGAATTGGAATGTCCCTAACTCTTAAGAAATGATAAATGCCTGAGGAGATGGATAGCCCAGTTACCTTGATTTGATTAATTTACATGGTAATCCTGTATCTAAACATCACATACACAGTAAAGTTACACAATTATTATTTTACCATAATTAAAAATAAAAAACCTAAAAGAATATTGTAGCAGTTTTTCAGATTGGGTGTTAGGGTGGTCACAGGTTTCTTTGTGAAGCTGATAATTGAGAACTGAATGTTGTGATAGAAGATTGGGGTAGGGGGGAAATCCCAGGTGAGGAAACCAGAGAGAAACAGTTGTTTAGGATATGGGTTCAAACCATTGGCAACCATCACAGGAGTCAGGAAAGAAATGAGGTCTGCTGAGCGAGACCGTTCTGTCTGATATCCCTGCTCCCTTTCTGTATGTACATCTTGGTCATGAGGGGCGCAAACCTCAGACACCTACATACTTCCCTCTGTCAGTGGGAAACCCATGCATCTCAAAAGAAGGGAATTGAAGGTACAAAGGGATTGTCTGCTTGTACCTTTTATTTAAAGGGTGCTTTTAAATTAAGTGATCATACAGTATTAGAAGTTGTTCATGACCTTGATAACACAAGTAAGCTGATATTTTGGTTCATTTGGGCTACAATATTAATGCTGAATTTTATGTTCAGAAACTAAAAATTTTTACTGGTTAAAAAGTGATTATGATTTTGTTTTGCATTCAGTTAGATGATTGTATCAGGGTTCCCTCCCTTTCTATCTCCAAGTAATTTTAAGTAAAATTTTATTTGAGGTTAGCAGATTTATTTTTACTTATTTATTTATTTATTTTTGAGACCAGAGTCTGTGTTGCCCTCAGTAGAGTGCTGTGGCGTTACAGCTCACAGCAACCTCCAACTCTTGGGCTTAAGCGATTCTTTTGCCTCAGCCTCCCAAGTAGCTGGGACTACAGGTGCCCACCACAATGCCCAGCTATTTTTTTGTTACATTTGTCATTATTGTTTAGCTGGGCCGGGCTGGGTTCGAACCCTCCAGCCTCAGTGTATGTGGCTGGTGCTGAGCCGAGGTTAGCAGATTTAAAATAAGTTAATTTTGTTCTTTTAGATGAAAATCACACTAGTGGCTTGGCGCCTGTGGCTCAGCGGGCTAAGGCGCCAGCCATGTATACCTGAGCTGGCGGGTTCGAATCCAGCCCGGGCCCGCCAAACAACAATGATGGCTGCAACCAAAAAATGGCCGGGCATTGTGGCAGGCGCCTGTAGTCCCAGCTACTTGGGAGGCGGAGGCAGGAGACTCGCTTGAGCCCAGGAATTGGAGGTTGCTGTGAGCTGTGATG